>PVJC01023901.1:0-25990 GCA_004026665.1 Murina feae | reverse complement strand
GGGGCCGCAGGGGGTCCGGCCGCCTGGTCCCCACACCCCGGAAGGCTCCCGCCCAGGAAGCCGAGGCTGGGTGTGGTCCCCGCCCCTCCCCTCCCAGGCTCCTGCCTGGGAACGCATCCGCAGGCCCAAAGCACTGGATGTCTTCCCAGGAGGGAGGCTCCCAAGATGGCGGAGGCCGCAGCCCCAGAGAAGCTGCACACTGGGGCTGTGGCCTCCGCCATCTTGGCTGGGCTAATTTGCATACAGCAGCTCTGACTGGCTGGTGGGCATGGCTTACCCCGTCCCGGAGAAACAGTTAATTTTAATATTTCACTTTTATTAGTTAAGATATTTCTCAAAAGTTGAAAAACAATACCTATCTATGCTTGCAACTTCCTCTCTCTCTTCCCCACACTGTACTTCGTGGCTCTGGACCAGCACAAGCATCATGGCAAAGCGGTGGGCTCTGGGGTCAGAGCCACTTTGATTCCCACGCCGCCTTGCCAGATGCCCAGGCTACTCTAACCTCTCCCTGCCACGGTGGCAGGTGTAAAGGGGGAAAACAATAGCACCCACAGTGCGGGGATATTGAAGAAGACAAATAAAATGGTGCATGTAAAACATTGAGCACTGAGATTGGCCTGGTAGTTATGATAACAAGGGCTCAGGAAAGAGCCTGGTGGGTGACTGCATCCCGGGATCACTGCTGAGCCAGAGATCTCGCCTGCCTGACGATTCAGCCTCCAACCCGGAAGAGAGGTCCTCTCTCACTTGTCCCTGCATCTCCCATGGTGCCCTCCTCATTGTAGCTGCTCAGTCAGTACTTAACTGAAAAGTTATATTCAGATAACCATGGGTGTCAGGCAGCAACAGGATCTCCAAAGAAAGAAGTCACTAATATACACATCTTAGCAATGTCTGTCCTTGAATTATTTTATTCACTATTATTTGAATAAATACTCACTAAATGCCAATCATGCTCTAATGCTACTCAAAAGTGGCGTCCATGAACCCACAGAACTGGCACCCCATCCCAAGCCCCAGAATCTGCATTTTATCAGGATCCCAGGTGATACATATTCAGTTTGAAGCCTAAGAGACTCTGGTACAGAGGTCTACGCATGCTCACAGGAAGAACTAATGTTGGTTTTTATAACGGGCTACCTGAGCTTGAATTCTGGTTCTACCACTCTAACAATTGGACCTTTTCCCAAGTCATCAGGCTTCCTAAGACTGTTTTCTCATCTGCTAATGGGGATGTAAGTATGTACCCCACAGGGTCATGGCAAGAACTAAACATGGTAAGAATTAAGCCCATGTTCTCTTCCCTGGACCATCCTCCACCCTTGCCCTGATGCAGCTCTACCACACAAAGGAACAAGAAGGAGGTTAAAATGGTAATTATGATGGCAAACCCTGCATAGTTGCCCACTGTGTGTTGGATACAGGTGAAAACCCTGCCCCTAAAGGCTGGCCCTTTATTCGCTGAGCTTTCTAGTCTTGTGCTGTGGTTTCCCTCTCACTCACTCCCTCCACCAGGATCCCAGACAACTTTCCCACAGTCAGACTTCTGCTAGAGTTGTCCATCCCTGACCTCGCCCCCTGCGGCCCAGCTCCCCCCAGAGCCCCTCCAGCTGGGTCCTAGGGCAGCGTCCACAGCACAGGCCAATCCACTTCAGGCCAGACTGTGGCTCAGAGCTCTCAGAGGGCGTCCTTGCTCTCCTTCGAAACAGTACCTCGTTGGGAGGCAGACTCTACGATCCTTTGCACTCCTGGCTTCCTGCCCCCTTTTACGTGTTGTCTGTACGAATTTCCCCCTCTCGCTCCACAAACAAGGCAACCAGAAGTTAGCGCACACTCCTCTCCTGTTTCCAGTTTGCTCTTCGGGCCTCTGGGACCATCCCTGACCTTTGAAGGGGTGCAGCAGCACTTTTGAAATGTTCCTTATTGTATCTCACCCAATGTTCCAACATTTCGGGTATTTTGAAACTGGAAGATCTCTTGTCATCCTAGCACATAATATTACAAGAAATGCAATGCTCTATCTCAGACTATAAATGTGTATCTTCTATTATTTAAGAAAACTTGCCCATGTCACGACATTGTAATCTCCTGAACAGAAGGCAAGGAGTGTGTTTGACATGTCACTGATTTCCGTTTTTTAAAGGATGTCCAGCGCAGAGTAGGTCCTCAAAAGCATTTGTTAACTGAATGGCCAGATCGGAGCTGGAGGATGGGGACATCGAGCGCCTTGCTGAGTAGCTGAGAAAACAACCAGAGAGAGGTGAGATGATCAAGTCCGAGATACTCAGTGTTCTCCCAGGCACTTGCAGATAAAAGCCTCAGCATCTTTTGATCACCAGAAAACGTGGCTCTCCCACTAGTCTAAAGTCATCCATCTTCAACAGGGTTTCCACTCCATTCATCCCACAGGTAAGTGTCCACATTCTTCATTAATTCTCATATCAGCAGCGGCCTTCCCCTGAGGCCCACGGCTCGGGAGCTCTCCTCTCAAATACCAAAGGCACATTTTTTAACAGACAGGCATAAACTTTGCCCACAAGATTTTGTGTAACAATATTACCAATTAGCCTCTTCTGTCGTATGAATAAATTGCCTGCTAGTCATCACTCTAAGAGATTAATTGACCAAGCAAATACTGAGAGGCAGACAATTCAGCTGCCAAGCAGAGACCTAGTTAAAGCCTGTGTAAGGATTTCTTCTTGGGAGCAAATTCCTTTATATTTTAATCATATTGTACCATTTGTTCAAAACTTATAGAGAGACTCAGGTTTTTGTCCCTATAATCATCCTCAATTGATTTCCTCTTTGCCACCTGGGATTGGCCAGACTTTCTTCAAACTTTTACACAAAGGAGGCAGATGTTAGAAGGCAGATGTTAGCATTCCAGCTGGTTTCCATGTCTCTCCTTGTATCCTGGAGAGAGCAACCATGGCAGAATGACCCTGACATACCTGAGCTATGGACAGTCAGACGATTGGTCATGGACAGTTTCTTGAAGATATTCTAAGTCCAATGAAAGGTTGGGGAAGTGAATAAGGCAGAATATTAGACAGGGTCCCAGCTGGACAGTGGCACAATGAAATAGAATAGCAAGGACTTTTAATAAAGGAATTATTTACAAAGAGTGTGAGAAAACCAGAAAAGCCATAACAGTGCCCTGATGTTAGTGCCAACAGAGCTGTGCTCACCCTTTAGCTGGAAGGGGCATGAAGAGTTATCAGAACTTGGAGAGAAAAATATGGAAAAGTCACTTGCCAAGGAGCTATAACTTTTGGCCAAAGTGAGACCCAGGCCCTAACTGGTTTGGCTCAGTGGATGGAGCATCGACCTGTGGACTGAAACGTCCCAGGTTCAATTCCGATCAAGGACATGTACCTTGGCTGCGGGCACATCCCCAGTAGGGAGTGTGCAGGAGGCAGCTGATCGATGTTTCTCTCTCATCAATGTTTCTGACTCTCTATCCCTCTCCCTTCCTCTCTGTAAAAAATCAACAAAATACATTTAAAAAAAAACAAAAACAAAGTGACACCCAGTCCAAAGTGACCCCTTTAGGGGGAGCCAGAAAAATAAAATTCCCAGTCTTCCTCTCTTCTCCCCTCCTGTATCCTGCTAGGGTTTACCATTGGCAGTCCCCAACAGGAAGCCAGAAAGCAGTATTAAGAGAGTTAATAAAAGCAGTCTACAGAATCTAGCCTCATGAGAATAGAGCATAGTCCAAAAAAGTGTTGATATCTATACTGGAGGGTAAAATAGGAGATATCTAATATATCAAAGATCAGATGCATGTAGGGAAGACACAAAAACACCGATTCCAGAAACATTTCCACTCTTACTAAATCAGAATCAAAGCACTGTGACCCCAGACACATTAATTTTAGGAAAATTGCACAGACAGTTATGATGCATACCTTTGATTAAGATAGCTGGCATCTTTATTCAAGCCTTTAATTTTAACCTTTGTTTTACAGCTCTTACAAGAAAAATTAAAAATCTTGGTGCAGAGAATTTGTCTTTGTACCACTAATAGCACTTTTTATTGATTATCCAAAGAAATAGAGATGTTTAGGAACCCAGACTCTCAAATGGATACATAACCACAGCCACTGCCCTAAGCTTCCCAGAGCTTTTTCATCCGAAAACTAAAGCATTACCCTCAGACAGATCAACACCCCAGCATCTAGTCTAAAGAGCTGTCTTGAATATCTCACCCCACTTGAACTGAAAATTTGCTCTACTCTTCACTCAGACTTTACATCTCAACCAGGAATTCTAAATTGTAAAACAGATTAATCTTCACAGAAATATAAATTAACCCAACAGCTGAAGACTACTATTTAAAAAGGCACCTGCAGCCCAGCCATGATGACTCAGTGGTTGAAGGTTAACCTATGAGCCAAGAGGTCATGGTTGGATTCCCAGTTAGGGCACATGCCCAGGTTGCAGGCTCAATCCCCAGTAAGGGGTGTGCAGGAAGCAGCCCATCCATTTTTCTCTCTCATCATTGATGTTTCTGTCTCTCTCTCCCTCTCCCTTCCTCTCTGAAATCAATAAAAAATATAATATAAAATAAAAAAATAGAAAAGACACTTGCTAATCAATCAGCAGATGGTTTGCCCCGTGATTGCAACAGTGAATTATACAGCTTTTCCCAGGATCAGTTTTTAATAACTGTCAACCTTGCGTCCAGGAGCAACAGGAGTGTAAACTCAGGATACTATTCACAGTTAGACACCTGTGTTAAAATTCTGATCTGATACAACTTGCTGGTTGGCCTTGGTCATTATTTGAACTCTAGGTCTATTTCCTTGTAACTTAAAGATGTTTTTAAGGCCTATTCATAATATTTCAAAATAGACCCCGTGTTAGGAAGATCTAAGAAAGAAAAAGAAGACTTAAAACAAGCAGGAAAAAGGTAACATATTCTAATATATAACTACATAAATAAAACATCTGCCACATATAAAGCCATTTTGCTTCACCAAGCATGCAATGGTGGTTTTACACACATGTAGCTCTCATGGAAATCCTAGAGGCAAATTCTCAAACCCACTGCACTAACGGGGAGAGTAGTGCTGAAAGTAACCATTTAAGAGCACACCACTGCAAGGCACCACCTCCAGCTCTGGTTTCTTAGGCTTCCAAGAAATGTTCTGACCTGCTACTTATGACAGTACAACCATCAATTTATGGTCCCTTTATTATAAACAACACCTTTAAAACTGCTTACCAACCAATCACTTACATCTGACTTCGTTAAAAAAAGAAAACATTGGTTTTTAATGACAGACCCATATGAAACTACCATATAGAGAAAGGTACGTTTTCTCAAGACCTCTGGATTGGCTACACTCTAGATTTCTAATATTCCAGAAAGGGTCAGTCTCACAACTGCTTTAGTGATTCATTTAACAAGCTATTGATTTCCATGGATACAGACAACAATGTGGTGATTGCCTGAGGATGGGGAGGTGGAGGAGGATAAAGGGGAGATAAATGGTGATGGATGGAAACTTGACTTGGTGTAGTGAACACACAATACAGTGTACAGATGATGTGTTGTAGAATTGTGCACCTGCAACCTGAATAATTTTATTAACCAGTGTCACCCCAATAAATTCAATAAAACAGAAAAAAATAAAAAGCAATTGGTGTCTCTTTCTGCAAGTCGTTGTTTACATGTTTGTTACCACAGTTGACATCAAAGTAACTCAAATATCAGGAATTCTACATGTAACAAGAAAGCACTCTCTCAGGACTCTGAAAGTTTTAACCACATGACTTGGGGTCCTTACAACTCTTTTCCATCCCCAAAATAGGTAATTTGATCTCTTTTTTTAAACTTTATTTTTACTATTGACACTACTACAGATGTCCCCATTTTCCCTTTCTTTGCCCACCTCCACCCAATCCACTCCCCCACTTTCCTCTGGCCATCACCACACTGATATCTGTGTCTGTGCGTTATGCACGTATGTTCTTTGGCTAATCTCTTCACCTTCATGCATCCAGTCTTCCCCACTCCCATCCCCTCTGACAACTGTCAGTCTCTTCCATGCATCCATGTCTGGAACTATGTTGTTTGTCAGCTTATTTTGTTCATTAGATTCCACGTATAAATGAGATAATATGGTATTGTCTTTTGCTGACTGGCTTATTTCACTTAGTATAATAATCTCCAGGTCCATTCATGCTATCACAAATGTGAAAGTTCCTTCCTTCCATGTAGTATCACATTATATAAATGTATTACAGCTATTTTATCCACTCATCTACTGATGGGCACTTGGGCTCTTTCCAGAACTTAGCTATTGTAAATAAGGCTGCTATGAACATAGGGGTGCATATATTGTCTGATTGGTATTTCAGGAGTCTTATGATATATTTCCAGAAGTGAGATCACTGAGTCAAAGGCAGTTCCATTTTTAATTATTTGAGGAAACTCCATACTGTTTTCCACAGTGGCTATATCAGATTCCATTCCCATCAACAGTGCATGAGGGTTCCCTTTCTCCACATCCTCACCAACACATCTTGTTTGTTGGTTTATTGATGGAATCCTTTCTGGCATGTGTGAGGTGATATCTCATTGTGATTTTAATTTGCATTCAGTAACGTTGAGCATTTTTTCTTATGTCATTAGGCAAATGTATGTCCTCTTTGTAGAATTGTCTATCCAGGTCCTTTGCCCATTATTTAATTAGATTGTTTGTCTTCCTAGTGTTGAGTTGTCTAAATTCTTTATATATTTTTGGAAATTAAATCCTTATGAGATGTATCATTGGCAATTATGTTCTCCCATTCAGTGGGTTCTCTTTTCATTTTGATGATAGTTTATTTTGCTGTGCAGAATCTTTTTAGTTTGATGTAGTTCCATTTTCTAACTTTTCCTTTGTTTTTATTTCCCTAAGATATATATCAGCAAAACTACTACTATGAGAGATGTCTACGATTTTACTGCCTATGTTTTCTTCTAGGATTTTCACAGTTCTGCGACTTACATTTAAGTCTTTATATGTTTTGAATTGAATCTTGTATATGGTGTTACTTGGTGGTCTAGTTTCACTTTTTGGTATGTACCTGTCCAATTTTGCCAAGACCATTTATGAAGAGTCTGTCTTTACTCCATTTTATGTTCTGTACTCCTTTGTCAAATAATTGACCATAAAGACATGAGTTAACTTCTGGGCTCCCTGTTCTGTTCTATTCTAAAAGCCTGTTCTTATATCAAATGCCAGGTTATTTGATTGCAAAAGCCTTGTCGTATAGTTTGACATCAGGTATTTTGACAGCTCAAACTTTGTTGTACTTTCTCAAGATTGCTGTAGCTATTCAGGGTCATTTTTGATTTGGAATATTTTGGAATATTTGTTCTAGATCTGTGAAATATGCCATTGGTATTTTAAGAGAAATTTTGTTGAGCCTATAGACTATTTGGGGTAGTATGAATATTTTAATGATTTAATTTTTTCAATCTAGGAATGATATATGCTTCCACTTGTTTATATCTTCCTCTGTTTCTTTCTTCAATGTCCTATAGTTTTCCAAAGATAGGTTTATTACCTCTTGGTTAAATATATTCCTAAGTACCTTATATTTTGTTGTTGCAAGATAAATAGGATTTTTCTTTTCGTTTTAGTTATTGCGTGTTTATTTTCACTTATTCCCAGGTATTTTTTTTCTTGATTTCATCAGTAGCCCATTCATTATTTAATAATATGCTATTTAACCTCCATGTATCTGAATGATTTTGAGTGTTTTTATTGTAGTTGATTTCTATTTCATGCAATTGTTATCTGAGATGCTTGATATTTCAGACTTCTTGAATTTGTTAGGACTTATTTTGTGTTCCAACATGTGGTCTATCTTTGAGAATGTTCCATGTACTCTTAAGAAGAATATATATCCTTCTGCTTTGGGCTGAAATATTCTGTAAATATCAAGTAAATTCATTTGATCTACTCTATCACTTAAGGTCACTGTTTCCTTGTTGATTTTTTTGTCTGGAAGATCTATCCAGAGATGACAGTGTGGTGTTAAACTCCCCTATGATTGCATTGCTGTCAATTTCTTCCTTAATGTCCACCAAAATTTTCTTTATATATTTATGTGCTCCTATATTGTGTACATACATACTTACAAGGGTTATAACCTTTGTATTAAGTATTAACATTCCATGTCTCTTATTATGGCCTTTGTTTTTAAGTCTATTTTGCCACTACCAGATGCTATGCTCCTAGGATAGGGGTGGGGAACACCTGGTCCAGGAGCCTTGTAAGGCCTGCGAAATCATTGGGTCTGGCCCTGCCAAAGCATTAATGGTGAGCTAAGTAAATGTTTGACCAAATATAGCAGGCTAATTTTTAAGTTGATAATTTTGTATGGCCCATGAATGATGTTATAAATACCCACATGGCCCTTTGCAGAAAAAAAGGTTCCCCAGCCCTGTCCTTGAGGGAAGGAATTCCTCAGCCATGTTATTCCTCCAGTTTCTCAGCTGCCGTACTTGCATGAGGAGCCTATACCTCCCCACATCTCCACCCTTCTTACCAGTTTCTATGTGGCTTCTTCTGAACTCCTTCATTACAATATTTCAGATCAGCTAGCCTTCAGTTGGTTTTTCAGGTTGAATGCTCTGTAATTTAGCTGTAAATCCCTTTTGGGGCTGGGAGCAAGTAGCCATGTTGGATTTCTAGGTCCAGTAGATTTGATCTTCAACCCCCTATCACATCTGGAAGAATGACCTCATGGGATCTTTTTTTAAAATATATTTTTATTGATTTAAGAGAGAGCAGGAGAGGAAGAGATAGAAACAGTAATGATGAGAGAGAATCATTGATTGACTGCCTCCTGCACACCCCTCACTGGAAATTGATCCCACAACCCAGGCTTGTGCCCTGACTGGGAATCGAACTGTGACCTCCTGGTTGTTAGGTTTATGCTCAAACACTGAGCCACCCCAGGCTGGCCCATGGAATCTTTTAATGCGGTATTTAATAAAGACCACTATGGTGGTAAGAATGACATACAGTTTGCTGACTTTCAAAAATACAATACAAATAAACTTTCAAACTCATTTTTTGTTGTTGTTTATGAAATTACTAGGAGCTCAGTGCACAATATATTGTGCACTCGGGGGTCCCTCAGCCCGGCCTGTACCCGCCCAACCTGCAGCCTGCCACCCACCCATCTCGCTCCGCCCACCCACACACACCCCACCCGTCACCTGCCCCACACACCCTGCTCACCCTGATGCCTGCACTGCACCTGCCTCTGGGGCTGCCGGCCTCCATCTTGGCTGGGTAAATTTGCATACAGCCACTCTGATTGGCTGGTGGGCATGGCTTAGGTGTCCTGTAGAAACGGTCAATTTCAATATTATACTTTTATTAGATTTGATATCGACTTTGTGTCCTATGTTACAGAAATTATAGAAAAGACATCATTATAATTCACTTTCATCTCATATAGGGCTCTAAGGTTCCCAAGAGCTTTTGCCTCCTAATCTCAGACAATTCACACTGCAGCCATACAAGGAGCATATTACTACTGCCCTCACTTTTTAGCAAGCTTTGGGGCTTTGTCTAAGGTGGTATTTCTTAAGAATGGCAGCTGGTTAGAAAAGCAGAATCTGGAGCTTCACCCCAATCTCTAGAATCAGAAACTTGAGGGTTTCAATAAGTTATTCAGGTGATTCATGCTCAAGTTTAAGATTCATTTCTCTAGACCAGAGTTCTTTAATTTGCCTGATGAAACTCACCTGAGACATCATTCTTCAACCAGAGCTTCCAGCTGGTGAAAACACCTCCCACAGAAATTTTCTCAGCAGGTTTCACAGTGTTACGAACTGAATTGTGACCACCACCCCTACCCCCAAACTCATAAGTTGAAGTATAACTCCTCAGTTCCTCAGAATATGACTTTATTTGGAAAAAAAGAAAGTCATTTGCATCAATCATTAAGTTAAAATGAAGCTGTTACAGCAAGTCTTAGTCCAACCTAATTGGTGCCCTTTAAGGTGGAGGATAACAGGACACACACAGAGACACCAGGGACCCACAGGGTACGAGAAAGGTCATGCGGAATGCAGCAAGCAGAGAGCCATTTACAAGCCAAGGAGTGGCCACATAAGAAACCAAACCCCACTAGGACCTCGCTCTTGGATTCCCAGACTTCCTGTTGTTTGAGCCAGCCTGTCTGTGCGACATTGCCATGACAAAGTATCTGTATTTTCAGTTGGCACCACAGGTGACTCCTTCACTGCAGCAAGTCTAAGAACTCTTCCCTTCACGCTTCCACTCAGATGTGATCCTCAGAACAGCAGCCTCAACATCACAGCCACTGAACCAGAATCAGCATTTTAACAAAATTCCCCTGTGACCTTTATGCACAGCAAAGTTGGAGAAGCACTCATCATGCATTAAGTCTGGCACCCCTATATTTAGCTAATAAATATTTGCAATACTTGTTGGGTCATACTTGTTTACACATACACACACACATACATACGAACATATATACATACATCAGTAGATTCAGTCATAGAAAAATATATTTATTGTTTACCTGGAATTCAAATGTACCTGGGCCTCTTGTATTTCATCTGGCAACCCTGCCACAGTGGCCTCTTCCAGGTACAGCAGAGAACTGGATCAGTTCAGCAGAATGATGTCAGGATAGGGTAGTCAAAGCCTCAGCTACGGCTTCTGAAAGCATCCTTTAGGATTGTGTTTCTTATCCCCAAATTGAATAATGTAACAAAGGACTGACATTTCCATCAGTGGAAAGAATAGGAAATCTCAGTGATCTTGTCTAATCTTTAGGTACTGAAATTTCTCACTGGAAACATCTATATTAATCCTTACCCTTAAAGCCAACAGCTTGTTTTCTGGAAGGCAGCCCTGATTTCAGAGTTCCTGGCCATCCAAACAGCCTCAGAAACATCGAGTGATTATTTCTTGTGGTGGTGCCCTAGCTCTCCAAGTGAAAATGGCAGGTCACTTATTGTATTTTTTTAAAATCACAGAATGTTAGCACCGAAAAAATCATTGTAAATCTCTGAATTTAACCTCATGATATAGTAATAGGAGTCATAACAATTGCTGTTTATAAAGTAGTTATAAAAAATTAGAATAATTTACAAATGTTCTTTCAAACTCCCAAAAGAGTAGGTATGATGACCTCGATTTCACAGCAATAACATGGCTAATGTTAGTGATTACTCACTGGGCACTGCGCAAAGGTGTTTTGTTACATTGACTCATTCTGTCCTCATGCTAATCCTTTAAAGCAGCAGTTCTCAACCTCTGGCCCTTCAAATACAGTTCCTCATGTTGTGACCCAACCGTAAAATTATTTTCATTGCTACTTCATAACTGTAATGTTGCTACTGTTATGAATCGTAATGCAAATATCTAATATGCAGGATGGTCTTAGGCGACTCCTGTGAGAGGGTCGTTCGACTGCCAAAGGGGTTGTGACCCACAGATTGAGAACCTTCTTTGCTTTAAAGTAAGTAATATTATTGTCCCTATTTTACAGATAAGGCAAGTTATCTTTCCAAGTTTACAGAACTGATAAACAATTGAGTTGAGCTTGAAACACAGGCAAAACATCCCCAAAATCTCACTACGAATTACTGACAATTTCTCTTCACTTGATGATGGAGGAGGCAACTCATACTTAAAGAATTTAATTCATTTCCCTAATGCCAGAACTGAAAATTGAACTCAGGTCTGTACTTTTAAACACCATCTTTTATGTGAGCAAATTAGAAGCCTTAAGTGACTAAGGGACCAGACTTTAGTTTCAGAATGACCAGCAGCTCTGTCGGTATTAGAACTCTGCATTGAAGAACTCCAGTCAAATGTATACCCTCTCTATCAACATGGATAGGAGGAAATGAAGGCAGCAGTCCTATCTGCCATGACTGATCAGCTGGGCCTCCAGCTAATGATGTGTCGATATAGCAGACTAGTAAGAAAAATCAGGTGTCCTCAGTGGAAGGATTCAAGGACTAGTATTTGCAGCATAATAAATGAAGAAATGTTTAGCCCTAGCCAGTGTTTCTCAGTGATTAGAGCATCGGCCTACACAAAATAAGAGTAGCAGGTTCAACTTCCTGTCAAGGGCACATATCTGGGTTGCAGGTTTGATCCCGGCCCCAGTCAGGGTGTGTGTGGAAGACAACCAATCCATGTGTCTCTCTCACATCCATGTTTTTCTTTCTTTCCCCACCTCCCTTCCACTCTCTAACAATCAATGAAAAAATTTCCTTGGGTGAGAATTTACAATAACAACAAATTCATTCCTTCATTCATTCAACAAGCATTCCTTGAGTGCTATCTACTTTCCAAGCATTCATCTACTATCTAGAGAGTCTAGCTCAGTTTCAATAAAATGACAAATAGTTTTTATACATACCACTTTGACCATAATGGCAAACATTTCTTACACACTAAAAAATAAAAGTAACATCTTAGCCCACTGGCAGGGCTCAGCGATTGAGTATCGACCCATGAACAAAGAGGTCACAGTATGACTCCCGGTCAGGGCACATGCCCGGGTTGCGGGCTCAATCCCCAGTGTAGTACATGCAGGAGGCAGCCTATCAGTGATTCTCTCTCTTCCTCTCTGAAATCAATGAAAAATATATTTTAAAATAAATAAAAGTAACCTCTTGCTCTGAGTTATTGAATTCCAAATCAGTGTGAGTTTTACAGTACTGTATTTCACATGTGTTATGATATCTTGACTCTGCCGCGTACCAGCAGTGTGAACCTTGGGCAAGTTACTTAGCCTCTCTGAGTCTCAGTTCCTCATCTATAAAATATGGGTACAGGTACAAACTACCTAGTTCCGAGGGTGGCTGCCAGAATTCAGTTACTTCAAATCAACCCACAACAAGTGTTGGCAAGGTTGTGGAGAAAAAGGAACCCTAGTACACTGCTGGTGGGAATGCAGACTGGTGCAGCCACTGTGGAAAACAGTATGGAGCTTCTTCTAAAAATTAAATATGGAACTTCCATTTGACCCAATGATCACACTTCTAGGAATATATCCTAAGAAACCCAAAACACTCATCAGAAAGGACATATGTACCCCTATGTTCATAGCAGCACAATTCTCAATAGCTAAGACTTGGAAACAACCTAAGTGCCCAGCAACAGATGAGTGGATAAAAAAACTATGGTACATCTACACAATGGAATACTATGCTGCTGTAAAAAAGAAGAACTCTTACCATTCACAACAGTATGGATGACCCTGGAGAATATTATGCTGAGTGAAATAATCCAATCAGAGAAAAATAAGTATCACATGATCTCACTCATATATGAAATCTAATGAACCAAATAAACTGATGATCAAAAATAAACCCAGAAGAAAAATAAACATTTTTAAAAAATAGACCCAGAGTCATAGAAGCAAGAAAAGACTATTGAATCTCAGAGGGAAAGTGTGTGTGGGGGGGTGGGGGGAGAGGAAATCAATATATATATACTAGATGCCCAGTGCACAAAAATTTGTGCACTCAGCGGTGGTGGCGGGGGGGTCTCTCTGCCTGGCCTGTGCCCTCTTGCAGTCTGGGACCCCTCAAGGGATGTCCACCTGCTGGCTTAGGCCCACTCCCCAGACAATCGGGCCTAAGATGACACTCAGACATCCCTCTGGAAGCCTGGGAGCCCTCAGGGGATGTCCATTTACCAGCGGGGAGCAGGCCTAAGCTGCAGTCAGACATCCTTAGCACTGCTGAGGAGGCGGGAGAGGCTCCCACCACCACTGCTGTACTGGCAGCCCTCTGGCTTGTGGCTGAGCAGAGCTCCCCTTGTGAGAGTGCACTGACCATCAGGGGCAGCTCCTGCATTGATCATCTGCCCCCTGGTGATCAGTGTGTGTCATAGTGACCAGTCATTCCCAGTTGTTCTGCTGATAGGGTCAATTTTCATATTACCCTTTTATTATATAGGATTATATAGGATAGAGGCCTGGTGCATGGGTAAGGGCCAGCTGGTTTGCCCTGAAGGGTGTCCCAGATCAGGGTGGGGTTCCCACTGGGGTGCCTGGCCAGCCTGGGTGAGGGGCTGATGGCTGTTTACAGGATGGCCACATCCCCTTCAGGGTGGGGTCCTGCTGGGTTGCCTGGCTAGTCTGGGTGAGGGGCTGATGGCTGTTTGCAGGATGGCCACAACCCCTTCAAGGTAGGTGTCCCCCACCCGGAGTGCCTGGCCAGCCTGGGTAAGGGGCTGATTCCTGTTTGCAGGCTGGCCACAGCCCCTTCAAAGTGGGTGTCCCCCGCCCCGGGGTGTCTGGACAGCCTTGGTGAGGAGCTGATGGCTGTTTGCAGGCTGGCCACAGCTCCCATTGACCTAACGTCCCAACAAGGCTGGCTGGAATAAGGTTTCTGGGGTTTATTTATCTTCTATAATTGAAACATTGTTGCCTTGAGCAGAGACTACAACTGGCCTAGTTTCCTCCATCGCTGGTGCAACAGAAGCCTCCTGTTTGCTCTAGCTCTGTGGCTAGTGGCTGCCATCTTGGCTGGGTTAATTTGCATACAGCCTCTCTGATTGGCTACTGGGCATGGCTTGCCTGGTGGGTGTGGCTTAGGTGTAATGGAGTGAGGGTGAATTTGCATATTACTCTCTCTCTCTCTCTCTCTCTCTCTCTCTATATATATATATATATATATATATACACACACACACACACACACACACACACACACACACACACTAGGGGCCCGGTGCACAAAATTTATGCACTCGGGAGGTCCCTCAGCCCGGCCTGTGCCCTCTAGCAATCTGGGACTCCTCTGGGGATATCCACCTGCTGGTGTGCCTGGTCAACCTGGGTGAGGGGCTGCTGGCTGTTGGCAGGCTGGCCAAGCCCCCCAGTGTGGACCCTCACCCCACTGGGGTGTGGCCATCCTGGGTGACAGGCTGAGGACCGTTTTCAGGATGCCCACAGCTCCTTCAGGTTTTGAGTCCCTACTGGGGTACCTGGCCAGCCTGGGTGACAGGCTGAGGACCGTTTTCAGGATGCCCACAGCTCCTTCAGGTTTTGAGTCCCTACTGGGGTACCTGGCCAGCCTGGGTGAGGAGCTGATGGCTGTTTTCAGGCTTGCCGAGCCCCACAGTGGGGTCCCTCACCTCATTGGGGTGTGGACAGCCTGCGTGTGGGCCCTAGGGCTGTTTTCAGGCTTTCAGGCTGCCCACAGCTCCCATTGACTCCACGCCCCAGCAAGACTGCCTGGAAGCAGATTTCTGGGATTTATTTATCTTCCATAATTGATACACTGTTCCTTTAAGTTGAGGCCTAGGCAGGTAATGAAGTCTCCAGTTGGCTTCAGCTCCATGGCTTCTATAATTGAAAGAATGTTGCCTTAGTAGACTCTAGCAGGCAGTTTCCTCCATTGCTGGTGCAACAGAAGCCTCCTGTTTGCTTCAGCTCTGAGGCTTCTATAATTGCAACTATGTTGCAACAATGTTGCCTGGAGCTGGGAGAAGCCCAGCCGGCCACCAGACAGTGTACTCCTGGTGCAACAGAAGCCTCTGGCATACTCCAGTTCCTGACTGCTGGCCTCCATCTTGGCTGGCTTAATTTGCATACAGCTGCTCTGATTGGTTGGTGGGTGTGGCTTAGGCATCCCATAGAAATGATGCTCAATTTTAATATTACTCTTTTATTAGATTAGATGTGTGTGTGTGTATATATATATATGCATAACCCATGGATACAGACAATGGAGTGGTGAAGGCCTGGAGTGTGGGGAGAGGACAGAGTGGGCTGGAAAGGTTAATGGGGAAAAAGGTTTGTCTGTGTAATACTTTCAACAATAAAGATTTTTAAAGAAAGAAAATATTGAGTTAATGTGTGTAGTTAGGAGGGTGTCTACGGCACATATAATTGTTATAAAGTGTTACTTATTCCTGATAAGTGAACCGAGGTTCCCAGATAAGATTTATTCAAATATGGTCCCAGGATCACCAGAGTCAATATCTCTCAGGATGTCTAGTAAGGAAAGTAGGCTCCCAGGCCTCCATTGCTGAATCAGGGTCTCAGGGGGTCTGTGCTAACTGCAAGCCCTGCTTGCCCCAGGTGACCCTTCCCTACTTGTGTGTCTGCAGCAGCCAGTAAGACAGGCAGGTCCCTCAAAAAGGATGCAGTTCCTTGATCTACCAGAGTGCCAACTAGAACGGAATTTTAAGTGGTTTTTCTAAGATGACAGGTTACCCTAGTAACAGGCAGAACCAGAATTTCCAAACACATCTGTGACTATTAGGTGGGCTCTCAGCCTCCCCAGCAGGGACAGAAATGCATCCAGAAGATACTCACCTTTGAGTACAGAGCAGAATGAGATCTCTCAAAGCACCTCGCGTTTTGTTTCAGGACACTTTCTCCGTTAAACTAGAGTTAGTGCCATTTCTGGACTAATTAGCAGGAGTCCCCTTACACTTAGGAAACTGTACTGAAGGGCAGACCCCTGAACCCCTGCTGGAAGGGAGGGGTGTCCCCGCAGTGGTAGGTAGGACCTGGTTTTGGAGCAGTCCAGGTACCAGGTCCCTTAGGTGCTCACACCAGAGCTACCCACAGCCAGGATGGCCTTTTGGTCCAACAGTTTCACTTTTCCTTTCAAGGTGGGATTTGTAATGCTTATAAGAGGACAAGATCAATCAGTATGGGCTCTTCAGTAGGTCAATGTCAAAAGGGAAAAGCAAAGATGATACTTTAGATTCAAAGACCTTAAGAGATGGTGACAACCAAAGGTCATGTGGGTTCTTGATTGGGTCCTAAGTTGGAAAATATACTGAACTGTGAAAGATGTGCAAGTAATTTTGGAAAATTAGAAAATATTTAAATATAATGTATTAGACAATATTAGAGAATTAGATTTAATTTTGTTGTGTATGATAATGATGGTTATATAGGAAAATGTCCTCATTTTTTATGAGACACACTGCAGTACTAGGACAAAATGTCATAATAAATGTGTTTTCTTTTCAAATACATAAAAACATAGATTAAGCAAATATGGCAAAATGCTAAAAGGCTAAATAAATATTGCTGCTAACCATATATTGGTGTTCTTTATGTAATCCTTTCTAATTTTATGTTGGCTGGCAATTTTTCATAATAAAAAATATATTTTTAAAAATTTAAATAGGACAGTTTGAGCCTATCATATCCACATCTAGAAATGTGTCAATATTTATTTGTTTGGTGAACAAAAGTGTCAACCAGAAAGAAAATAACTAGGCAAGTATTTAAGTTGATTGTCGCAGTGTGACAGATAATAGGTGAAAATTACTTTTTTAAAAGCTAAATATCCAACCACTAGAAGCTAAGAAACAAACTGTAGTCCATGTCTGCAGTGGGAAGGTATGCATCTCGAGAAGAAGGATATAGTAGTCTCTTTTCAGAGTCATAAGAAAAGTGGGGAATATGAAATCATGTGTAAAAAAACACCTATGTAAAACATGTATGGTTTTTTTGTAAATAATACAATTTTTGTAAAAAACCAAAAACAGAAACGAAACACCAACATTTATTTACTTAATGGGGATTTTACAAGCTCACATGCATTGAGTACTTACTATTTCCAGCTCCTGGGTCACATTATAGGATTATTTCATAATTACCAGCATGCTCTATCCTGGAAATCGAGGCACAGAGAGGTGAAGAAACCAGCTGTAAGAGAATTTAAACCCAGGTGTGAGATTCCTAAACCCAAAGCCCTTGTGAGGGCTGGGCCCCGCAGGCAGACCACAGGATCCAGCCTCAGCTCATTTCCTTCAGTCTGGTTGTGGGCGGGATGGTGGGTAACTATTTTCCTGTTATATTTCCCTGTTGCTTCCATTTTTTTCTATAACATGGTTACCTGCAGCTCTTTTTATAAGTTTAGGAACAAATCAAAAAGGGAAAAAATATAACAATGAGCAGAATTTTTCTGATCTGGGCCCAGACATCCCTCATCATGTGGTCATGCAAAGCTGTCTGCTTACTGCTGCAACACTGGGGCGGGGGGAGAAGGGGGGTGCCTGTCTAGCTCCTGCCCTGCATGTCTCTTTCCACTTGTGCCTGCATAAACCCAGGGCCAAGTCTTTCTAACTCTGTCTGGCCTTCTTTCCTTGAGTGAACTTCCCTTGGAATAATATCTCCTACTTTGCTGTGGACTCTATTTTCCAAAGAAGGCCATAGCACTGTCTCTCACCCCTATTATTTTCCTAACATGTGACTCACATGTGACTTTCTACTCCCCCGGCAAACCGTGGTGTCTACCCCCTTCCTTCCAACCTGGTGGAACTCTGTGACTCTCAGTCCATAGAGCGTGGCAGAAGTGATTCTATGTGACTTTCCAGGAAACAGAGCAGTCTCTCCCTAGTTCTGCCTCTTAGGAATGCTTGCTCTTGGAACCCAGCTGCCATGCTGTGAGAAAAACCAGACCACATGGAGAGACCATGTATAGGTGTTCCAGACAACATTCCCAGCCGATGTCCCAACCAAGAGCCAGAATCTCCCACCAGGCATGAGAATAAGGAAGTTTTGGATGACCCCAGCCCCGCACTATCTGATCCACATTGTAAGAGACCCAAGCCAGAACCACCATGTTGAGCCTGGTCAGCCTCCAGAACCATGAGAGGTAATAATATATCATTGTTTATTTACATCACAAAGTTTGGGGTATTTTATGACATAATTATAGATATCGTACACAATCGTGCAGTACATTGTAATTTATAAAGCATTTTTACATTCATTCTCATATAATAGTTACAACCCTGTGGGTATAGATAAGATAATATTCCTTTTAGAGAGGCAAAAACTGAGGCTTTGGGAGTTAGGAGTCTGGGATTATAAATATCAGAGACCTGGTCTAAATCTTATTTGAGGCACTTACTAGTTACATGATCTTAGACAGTTTACTTAAGTTTTGAAAGATTCAGTTTATCTACACTAATAAAAGGGAAAGATGCAAATTGACCACACCTTCGTGACATCCACCAGCCAATCAGGTGTGAGTATGCAAATTAACCCAACAAAGATGGCATGTTAATTTGCATGTCCAGGCACTGAGTGACTGGGGGTGGAGTAGGACACTTGTGTTGTCGCTATGGTGAGTTCTGCACCACCCCAGCTGCTCTGGGCAGCATGGGAAGGCAGAAAGGCAGTTCCGGACTGGAGCAAAGGCGGTGCTGGCAGCCAGGGAAAGGAGGCCCATTCTTACACGAATCTTCATGCATTGGGCCTCTAGTTCACCTATAAAATAAGTATAATACTATTATGAGCCTTGCAGGGCTAAGCAGTAGGCTGTTGAATGCATATGAAGTAATTACTACCAGCCCATCTCAGTACATGCTTCCAGTTTTCAGGTCCAAGCCCTTGGCAGTATCCTTGATGCCTTTCCATCATGCCTCAGATCCAACCATCAGCATATTCTAGTAGTTACAGCTCCACAGTGCATGTGAAACCTCATCTGGTGTGAGCCCAGCATCCTGGGGCTGGAGGCTGAGTAACCAGTCTACACAGGCATAGCAGTGCCCATGGTCTCTCTGGTCTGCCCTTGCTTTTCCCATGACCCTATGTTCAATACAGACACAGAAGTGACCCTGCAGTCTCTTCACACCTCCTCTCCAAATCCCAAGGGCTCCTCCTTCCACTCTGAGCAAATGCCAAAGCACAGCCAGCCATGTGCACAGGGCCTGGCCTCTGTTAGCTCTCCGACTCCGCTGCTCTCCACTCCCTTCCTGCTCCCCTTCTGCCTTGCTGGACTCGCTACTCACATCCAGCCTCGGATCCTTCATCCTTGCCCTGCCCTCCACCTGGGAGATGCTTTCTCCAGGCAGCTCCCAGGCTCATTCCCTCCCCTCCTTAGAGACGTTGCTCCCGTGAGAACTTTCACTGAGGCTATCCCAGACCAGCCTATGTAACATTGCAGCCCTCCCCACACCCAGCACTTTCTGGCCACTTCCCCTCACCCACAGTCCCTGTACTGCTCAGCACCTCACACACCAGGCCCTTCAGTTCATTGTCTGTCTGTATCCACCCTCTCCCTCTCTAGAGTGTGGACTCCATGAGAACGAGAGACATGCCAGTTTAGTTTATCACTAAAAGCCCCAGAATTTAGACTGGGATTTGGCATATAGTAGAGGTTCCACCAATGTTTGTTGATCATAACTGAGTGCCTGACAAGTGGTAAAACGTAAAGTGTAGCTGTTATCCTGTTAGTTGGGATTAAAATCTAAGTTTTCTGACTTTATATCTATTGTATGGATCCAATGGTGGCCCTAAAAAAAGATAAGACCGAACTGCAGACTTGAAAAGGTGCATATAATTGAGAATCTCCAGATGAAACCATCCTGAATTTGGGGTGGCCCTAACCCAATGAGGGTGTCCTTATCCAAAGAGGAGAAGGTGGTGGTGGCCAACACTGGGGTGATGCAGCTGTAAGCGGAGAGCACCAAGGACTGCGGCTGCCACCGCAGCCTCCCTCAGACCCGGAAGGAAGCAGCCCCGCCACACCTCCATCTCACACCTCCACCTTCCATGCTTATGGTCACGTGTTATAGCTGTGCTGGGAAAGTAGTACATACACCAAAGCCCGATGTCTCCTTGGACACTAAACTGGTCTCCAGTTTGGCCCAGCAATCTGGACTTGACCTTACTTTGCCAGCAGGTCTCATCGTAACTGCACACCCTTCCAGGTGGACAAGGGCCCTGGCTCAGCCTCTGCTTGGCCTGGGCATGGCTTCCATCGCCCGCCCAGCCTGGCCTGTGGACCTCACACTCTGTGGCCCCTTCCCTTCCGGGCACAGTGCGTCTGGGAGCTGCTGATAAGGCTCTGGGGCCCGGCTCCAGACCCGAGTGGGCTCAGGTGCTGCGGGATCGGGGCCAGGTCCAAGGATCTCCGGCCCCACCTGCCTGTGGCCTGGCTGGTACCTCCTGGGCTCCGACCTGCTGGTGCTCTCGCTGCCTTCAGACTCATCAGGGGCGCTGCACTGACGCACTGGAGGTCCCGTCGGTTCCTGTTCCTGTCACGTTCCAGCCGACGCCTGTGTGATGTTTCATTTATGCTGCAAGAAGTGAAAGAAGTACACTCCTTCCTGCCTCAGACGCTGGCTGGCACTGCTGGCTGGGGTCCCGGAGACCGAGTGCCAGGAAGAAGGTTTGCTGTCTGGATCCAAAAGGTTTTCAGGACACCTCCTACCTCCCGCAGGTGGGAGCAGAGGCACTTAGTTCCCCAGACCTCCCCCTGGAGCAATGCCCCCAGGCAGCATCCAGAACCAGGAGAGGGAATAAGGTGTCCTTGCTAATTTACATCACAAAGTCAGTCTCCACCTCTTTCTCCTTAGCCAGCAAAGGGCAATTGACAGCTAAGCAGGTGGATTTCAAATGTCTTTTGATTCCTGTTAATCAAGCTGCAGTGCCTCTCCCCTCAGTCCCTCAGGCAAGATGAAGTAGAGGCGCTCACCTCCTTCCCACAGTTCTCTACATACGCACTAAAGGTGAGCCCTCCCTTCACAAAAGTGACCGAGCAGAGCACTCCGCAGGGGAAATGTATCTCTGAACAGGTGAGGCTAAGAAAAACAGCTTCCTGTCGGTGTAGAAGACTTTTCAGCCTAGAGGGGGATTCCATTAAATGGAACAAAGATGTGTTGAGTGCTTCCATGCAGCTAGAACCAGCTCAAGACAGGCCAGCCCTCAGCATGTGAATTCCTGAAGGCTGAAGAGTGTGTCTCTGTTCACAGGAGCCCTAGTGCTGCCAATGGGCCTGACACGTAGTAGGTGCTCAATCATGAATAAGGATGAATGTTGAATTCTTAAGAAATAAAACAATTGGAAGTTCTAGGAGAAACTTCCAGAAGGTGTGTCCTAAAAATCCAAACCAGCAAGGCCTCTTTGGAATCATCCTGACTACCCTGAATGTTTATGAATAATGACAATAGCCAGCACTTACTGTGAAGTGCCAGGCGTTGAGCTGAGCATGTTAGATTTATTACCTAATTTAATCCTATCACTATTCTCATTACATGTGAGGAGATGAAAGGTCAGAGAGGGTAACTAACCAACCTGAGGTCACACAGCTGGTGAACAGCAGGTCAGGATTCACACCCAGCTCTGTGAAGCCAGAGCCTATCATGTGGCTCTGTGCTATAATGTCCCCTTTTATAATTTAATAAACTGAAGCCAATAAGCAGGAAGAGGCCACCCGCATTTGCATGGCTGAAAGTAACACTGAGACCTTAAACTTGGCATTGCTGACCCTTCACCCTGCACTCCTGCTCAGCACTGCAGCGCCTCTGACCACAGGCGAAACCAGCAGTCTTAAAGCTACAGTTCTTACAAAGACAGGCTTCTGTCTGGCCAAGGCCTTTAAAGAAGACAATTTTAAAAATAAAATAATTTTGGGAAAAGACAACATGTCTGATCACCGCCCCCCCAAACAAAAGACAAATAGAAAAAGTTAACCTGATTAAAATATTAGTATACTGTTTGTGCACTGCCTTTTGTCCAGGAACTAAGAGTTTCATACAGGCCGTTAATTCCTGGATTATTTACGAAGGGAAGAAAGCAAGCATCAGTATCTACTTTTTAATACAAGGGAACTAAAGCACAGCACCCACTGGAGAGCTGGGAGAGAGAGCAAATTCAGGTCCCAGCCAAACGTGAAGGTGTGATCGTTAAGGGAAGCTGTGGCTGCGTGTTTGCTGGGTGTGGATCCCTTCTCTGAAGTGCGTTGATCTCTGCTGAGTAGGTGCCTTGAGAAGCCCATGGCTCCTGACCATTCATCAGTGAACCCTGTGATTTATAGCATTGTTCTTAAAGCGAAAGTCCAAACAAGTGATTCTCACACTTGAACCTGCATCAGAGTCACCAGGAGAGAGAGAGCACCTGTCAAGGCAGCACCCCTCCCTTCCTCTCCCCTTTCTTCCCCTTCTGTCCCCTCCCCAGTTTCTGACTCAGCAGATCTGGAGTGAAGTCTCCATTCTGCATTTGCACAAGTCCTGCTCCAGGGACCGCACTTGAGAAGCGGCCGCCAGAAGGCCACACAGTTGCTGATGGTCCTACAGTAGGTAGGCGCTCAACCTGCAAATAAAGCTGTGCAGCTTTGACTCCTGGCTATGCCAATTTACACACTTACTTCTTTTATATTTCAAGTAGAGGTCCAGTGCATGAATTCATGCATGGATAGAGTCTGGCCAACCCAGCCCAAATCAGGGTGGATTGGGTATGGGCCTGTCAGGGGGAGGAGGAGATGGTGGAAAGTTGGCCGGCCAGCCCTCCCTGATTGAGCCCAATCAGGGCCAGACCAACTTGGGAAAGGGACCATGGGTGATTGGCTAGTGTGTCCCGATTGGGGTTGTGGAGCCTATTGGGGGTGGGGCTGGCCATGGGGAGGGGCTGTGGGTGGTGGGCCAGCTGGCCTCATCCCTGAATGGGGTAAGGGGTGCCAAACAGTGGGCCAATGGCCTGGAGGAAGGGTCATGGTTGTTGGCCAGCTGGCCCTGATGCTGATGGGGTGGGGGGGCCAATCTAGGGTGGGGACTTGTAGGGGAAGGGACTACAGGCTGGCCCTACCCCCTATTGGGGTGGGGGGTGCAATCAGGGGCGGGCTGGCCAAGGGGGAGGGGCTGCAGGCCTATTGTGTTGGGGCGCGTTGATCTGGGATGGGACTGGCTCGGGGGAAGGAATGGGCATTTCACTTTAGGCCTGCTCTTGGTCAGGTGGAAGAGTCTGATCAGGGGCAGGCAGGCAGGGGGTAGGGGCAAGGAGGAAGGGGCTGTGAGGTTAGCCAGCCAGCCCCACCCCCTGATCAGGCCGATTTGCTGGCCACAGTGGGCATCATAGCGACTGGTCACTATGGTCGTTATGTCCATTACAGTCCCTGGCTTTTTATATATGTAGATGTTTTTTTCTTTTGAAAAAATAGGGATGGTAATGGTGATAACTTTATAGTGCCTGGCAGAGTTGCAGTAGTTGGCACTCTCATTTTGTCCTGGCACAGGTGACGGTGCTTAACAATCTTCTTTGATGCTACAGTGCCTCCCTAACAAGGTGTCATAAATTAGGAAATAGCCCTTCTGAGAGACCGGCAGTCCCGGGAACTCTTAATTATGGGAGTGATCATGAAGCTCATGGGCCCTGAAACTGTGATCAGCAGGTGGACTGCTCTAGGATATGAACTTCCAAGTCCTACAGTACAAGCCCATTAGTGAGGGTAGTGACCTGACTGTGATCCATTTCCAAAGAGTTAAGTGACAACATCAAATTTTAATGATGCTGGCAAGGATAACTATGTCCAATGGCAGTATATTCAGCAATACTTAAGTCTGAATTTTAATAAGAGGGTTTTCTCCATCCCTGGGTTCCATTTGTTCCCCAGCTGGAAGAAAGGACCTGTATACATGTAAAATGAGAAGAGTATGCTGAACTTTTACTCATTTCCACAATTCTTCCAGTGAAATGGAGTGCCTAAAGTCTCCATGGCTTGCCCCAGTGAAAGCATATGGTGAAACTGAGCAACTGTTACTAGGGCTCATGTTGTCCCTGGCATTTTATGCATGTCAACAGGTAGTGCTATGGATTTTTAGAAACAGTTTGTCCCCCAGTACCAGTTCAGCATCTTGCAACTGTCCCATCCCACACCTCTTGTGGACTTGCACCCTGCCCCAGCCTGCAAGCACGGGTGCACACCTGTCCCAGGTCTTTGTGGCAGGGCCTCAACTTCACATCTTTGCACACAAATCTAATTCCCGAAGGGAAGTGATATGGTGTCCTAAGCTATAGCACACAGAGTGGTGAGGCAAACTGTACTGGCTCCTAGTGAATGATCCTCTGGGCATTTATGCTCATCTGTAGCCCACTCTCCTGAAGCAGGGCCAGCTCTGTGACCAGCAGGATGAGGATAAGGCAAGGATGCTGGTGTGTCTGTGGATTCTGCTTTTGCACCTGCTCTCCTGTGAGATCAGGCTACCCTACACCACCATACTGAGAGACATCCAACCTCATCACATGGACAGGCACATGTGGGAGAAAACCCAGGCCCCAGCCAGGGGCCCCGTCAGGCTCCCAGCAGCAGCTACACCTACATGCCAGCTGGTGACTGAGGCCATCCTAGACATGGAGTCTCCAGCCTCAGTCAGCAGCCCCAACTGCAATTTGGGAGCAAACACAGTGGCTATTGTTTAGCTGCTGAGGCTGCTAGGTCTTATTAAGCAGCAACAGATAACCAAGAGAGTAACTCAAAGGATAGCCAGTGAGGCTCAGCACGAGGATGTTGTGCAGAGTCTGTCTGGATGCAGCCTTAGCGAGCCATGGCTGCTGCTCATGCCGTAGAAAACACACAGCCTAAGGAGTGTGATGCACACGTGATTTGATACATTTCTGATTGCAGCCTTCTTTCACTCTTCTGTTCTCACCCCTTTGGGGTTGATTTTTATGTCAGGAAGGAACCCAAGAGTATTATTATTACTAGGGGCCTGGTGCACAAAAATTGTGCACTCGGCGAGGGGAGGAGGGGGTCCCTCATCCTGGCCTGTGCCCTCTCACAGTCTGGGACCCCTCGGGGGGGATGTCCACCTGCTGGCATGCATGGCCAGCCTGGGAGAGGGGCTGAGGGCTGTTTTCAGGCTGGCCACAGCCCCCTCAGGGTTCGTGCACTGGGGGGTGGGATGGCTGGTGAGTGCAGGTGTGGACGTTTCCAGCTGGGTGGCCCACCATCGCAAATACCTGGTGGGCCCCCACCTCTGAAAGTTAGGTTGCCTGAACTGCATTCTGACCATTCTCAGCAGCTTTCAGTAACCTGAGCATAAAAAGAAAGAAATTAAATGATAGCATTACCCAGTAATCAATGGTATGGTTTTGCTGGGTGGGTGTTTTGGAATAATGGTACTACAAAGGGAAAAAAAGATTGTGCTAAGAGAAAATTAGATAAGACTATCATAGTACACAACTTAGAAAATAAAATTTAGAGATTGGAAAGGAAACA
>PVJC01023900.1:0-25983 GCA_004026665.1 Murina feae | reverse complement strand
TAGGAAATAATTTTCTTATGAAATATGTAAGAAAGCACACTTGGTACTTGCTCATAGCCACTGGCCTTCGTTTCTGGGGAAACACATTCCCAGTCCTTGCAGGTACAGAGGCAGAGCGATCTGGCGGTAGGTGTTGAAAAGAAACGGAACAGATGATGTGATATGAATTAAAGGATGACTCCTCTCATAAACTGCCAACCCTGAGAGGACTAGCTTCCGAAAATAAAGAGAACCTGGCCAGGTAGCTCAGTTGTTTGGAGTGTTGTCCCAATTTGCCAAAATAGCAGGTTCAGCCCCTGGTCAGGGCACACGCGAGAATCAACCCATGCATGCTTCAGTACCTCGATGGAACCATAGGTCGATGTTTCCTTCTCTCTCCTCCCCCTCTCTCTTTCTCAAAATCAATAAATAACAAATTTAAATAGTAAATCAAGAGAACCAGTGCTCGAACGCTCCTTCCCACTAAAACACAAAGATCACTCGCCTGGAGAACTGGCTGATTCTGGAGCTGGGTGGAAAAGCGTGTGATGAGCCTGGATCATCTTGTGCCCAGAAAGAAAAGAAAATGTATAAAAAATGGATGGAGATGTGATAAAAAAGATGCAAAGCCAAGATCTGGAAACAGCCCGAGCATCCACCGGTAGATGAGTGGCTAAGAACACTGTGGGCCTTTACATGATGGAACAAAGGAAGAAAACGTTATCCTTTGTGACAGTGGAAATCCTATGGCCAGTCAGAGAAAGACAAGTACCATAGGATTTCACTCGTATGTGGGATTTAATGAACTGATCTGCCAGGCAAAATCTAGAGACAGATTCAGATAGAGAGCAGGCCAGCAGCTCTCAGGATAGAGGGGATGGAGCAAAGGAAAAGGGAGAGAACTCATGAATATGGACAACTCATGATGTGGTGACTGAAGGATGGAGCGGGTGAATGGAGGGGGTAGAAGGCATAGAGGGGATAAAAGGTGATGGGCAAAAATAAAATAAAATTAATTAAGAAATAAAGTTATAAGCTGTGTGAAACTTTATATATATATACTAGAGGCCCGGTGCACAAAAATTCGGAGGGGGGGTGGTCTCTCAACCCGGCCTGTGCCTCTCATAGTCTGGGACCCCTCAGAGGATGTCCACCTGCTGGCTTAGGCCCACTCCCCGAGGGATTGGGCCTAAGCTGGCAGTCAGACATCCCTCTGGCAGCCCGGGAGCCTTCAGGGGATGTCCATTTGCCAGCGGGGAGCAGGCTTAAGCTGCAGTCGGACATCCTTAGTGCTGCTGAGGAGGCAGGAAAGGCTCCCACTACCACTGCTGTACTGGCAGTCATCAGCCTGGCTTGTGGCTAAGCAGAGTTCCCCCTGTGGGAGTGCACTGACTACCAGGGGCAGCTCCTGCATTGAGTGTCTGCCTCCTGGTGGTCAGTGTGTGTCATAGTGACCAGTCATTCCCAGTCATTCTGCTGTTAGGGTCAATTTGCATATTACCCTTTTATTACATAGGATTAGAGGTCCAATGCAAGAAATTTGTGCATGGGTAGGGTCCCTAGCAGCTGCCGGCTACCAGCTGGGCCTCCCTGTGCACCTGCCCTGGCCTGACATGCCTGCTTACCTGCTCCACCATCCCGCTGTGGTCCCGCTCATGTATGGGCCTGTTGGGCTGGCAATGCCTCCACTGCCAACTGTTGCCAGTGCCATGTCGCCAACACCCGCCATGTTCCACGCCACCCCCTGGTGGTCAGTGCATGTCTAACTCCTGGTCAGTCAAACTCTCGCCCGTAGGGACAATTTACATATTAGCTTTTTATTATATAGGACAGGGTTCCTCAAACTTTTTAAACAGGGGGCCAGTTCACTGTCCCTCAGACCATTGGAGGGCCAGACTATAGTTAAAAAAAAAAACTATGAACAAATTCCTATGCACACTGCACATATCTTATTTTAAGCAGGACAGGCAGCGGCGGCAAAAATACCCCCATGTGGCCCGTGGGCTGTAGTTTGAGGATACGTGATATAGAATATTTTGTATTGATTTCAGAGAGGAGGGGAGGAGATAGAAACATCAAAAATGAGAGAGAATCATTGATCGGCTGCCTCCTGCATGCCCTCCTCTGGGGATGGAGCCCGTAACCCAGGTATGTGCCCCAATTGGGAACCGAACCATGCCCTCCTGGTTCACAGGTCAATACTCAACCATTGAGCTGCACCGGCCAGGCTACAGTGGCTTCTTGTCATAACAACAGCTGTATAGTGACAGCTGTATAGTGACAAGTATAGTGACAAGTATAGTGGCAAGTATAGTGACAGCTTTCCAATTCCATAGGTGGCTTCCGGATTTTAGAAGAGACAGTGCCTCTTTTGTGTTTTTCATATATTTTTTATTGATTTTAGAGAGGAAGGGAGGGGAAGAGAGAGATAGAAACATCAATGATGAGAGAGTCATTGATTGGCTGCCTCCTGCACACCCCACTCTGGGGATAAAGCCCAAAACCCAGTTATGTGCCCTGACTAGGAGTCAGACCGTGACCTCCTGGTTCATAGGTGGACACTCAACCACTGAGCCTTGCTGGCTGGGTTGCAATGGCTCGTTGGGTGGCCTGGTTATGCAGGATGGCTCTCAAGTCATGCCTGAATGTTCAACTTGAAGTCTGCTTCTTTAGTCTCCCCCACCCCCAGCAAGCCCGTAAGCCATGTTATACCCTGTAATAATATTTTTGTACTTAAAATATGTAGAATGAGTTTTGTTCTCTAAAAATGAACCCAGACAATATAAAAGGAAATCAGAAAATAAAATATAAAAAACACACTAAACAGCCCTAACCGGTTTGGCTCAGTGGATAGAGCGTCGGCCTGCGGACTGGAGGGTCCCAGGTTCGATTCCGGTCGGGGGCATGTACCTTGGTTGCGGGCACATCCCCCCGTGGGGGCTGTTCAGGGGGCAGCTGATCGATGTTTCTCTCTCGTCGATGTTTCTGACTCTCTATCCCTCTTCCTCTCTGTAAAAAATCAATAAAGTATATTAAAAAAACACACTAAATAGCACAACATGAAAAAGAAGAAATCAATTACAATTTCTAAAAACTAAACTCTAGCTAATAGAGATATGTTGTCACATTAAAAAGTCTAAAACAGCCCTAGCTGGTTTGGCTCAGTGGATAGAGCATCGGCCTGTGGACTGAAAGGTCCCGGGTTTGATTCTGGCCAAGGGCACATGCCTGGGTTTCGGGCTTGATCCCCAGGAGGCAGCCAGTCAATGATTCTCCCTCATCATTGATGTTTCTATCTCTTCCTCCATCTCCCTACCTCTCTTAAATCAATAAAGAAATATATTTTTTGAAAAACAAAATGAAGTACTGCACTGTAGTTAAAACAGATGAATCTAAAGAAAAAAAAAAGGGAAGTGAAAAAAGCTGGCGCCAAAGGTGTGGTTCAGAGGTTGAGGGTCCAACTATGAACCAGGAGGTCATGGTTGGATTCCTGGTCAGGGCACATGTCCTGGTTGTGGGCTCGATCCCCAGGATCCCCAGTAGGGGGCGTGCAGGAGGCAGCCAATCACAGATTCTCTTTCATCATTGGTGCTTCTATCTCTCCCTCTCCTTTCCTCTCTGAAATGAATTTAAAAAAATTAAAAAGCTGCAAAAGGTTCTTCAGCATGTCATTTTCGTAAGATTTAAAAACAAAAATTGTCATTCCATACGCAGTGGGTAGGCCCATACATCAGATGTAATAAAAGTATGAAAACATGAAGAGAAATGGACTGAAATGTACTAACTTGAGCACAGTGACTATCTCTAGGGAGGCTGGAGAATGATGAAGGGTGGGGCTTTAGTTGTTCTAATTTTGTATTTCTTTACTAAATACCAAGGAAGTGAAGCAAAATGTTTTGATATGTTTCTTCTTGATGGCGGAGGGCGTGGGTTGTTAATATTGGTTTCTGCACTGGGCGGCAGGCATGCCTGCCTCTGCTATTTCCCCATGTGTAAAACAGACACACTTTCAGAGCTGCCCAGGACACCTTGCTGCATATCAGCACTTACAACCGAGTGGCTTTTGAAATGCAAAAGAACTCTGGAGGCGTCGGGCTGGTTCTAAAAGGCGAGGATGACACTTGGCTGGAGCCGGCGTCTGCAGAGGCCACCGGGGAGACTTGGACAGAACCAGAGTGAAAGGAGCCTGCGCTGAGGAGGGAAGAGGTTGCACCGGGGCGGGGATGGTGTCGCAAGTCCGAGCAAATCAGGAGATGGTTTTAAAAAAAGATCCGGATGAAGTAACTTTGATTTGGGTGGGCCTGAGCAGAGACGGTCCGCGAAAGGAATCGCAGGAGGGAGCGGGCTGGGAGCCGGAGGGCCCGAGGGTAGACATGAGGCCCGCAGTTTTTGGGAACTCAAACTGCAGTCATGCCATGAAGCACACCATCATGCTTTTGGGGAGAAGGTGCTAAAAGCGTTCTAAAATTGTAACGTCAATACAGAAGCCAGGCTGCCCCCAAACGGCAGCGTTTCCAGTGACATCCATAACGGGCTGGCTTCTCCCGCACGTGGGGTCCGTGTGCTTTGGCTGATGAGGTTTTCCTCTGGGTCAGAGCGCAGCGGGGTCCGTAGCCCGGGGAAGCCTGGGTTCCTCTAAGGTCGGTGGGCGTGGCCCGCCGCACGGGGGCGGGGCCTAGCGGGAGACATGGGGCGGGGCCTGGCGGCGCGGGGCGGGGCCTGGGCGGGGCCAGCGCGCAGGGGCAGACCTCGCGCGCTCCCGGCCGCTCGCTGGCATTGGGGCCGCGGCGGCTCCTCTGCGGGGTCGCGCCGGAGCAAGGCCGTCGGTCGGCGGCTTGGGCGGCCTGCGGACGGACCGACCGACGGCTGGGCCGAGCCGCAAGCCCCGCGGCCGCCGTCTCCCCCTCCGCCAGCGCCGGGCCGCGCTATGGCCTCTTCGCCGGGCTCGGGCAGCGCCAACCCGCGGAAGTTCAGTGAGAAGATCGCGCTGCACACGCAGCGCCAGGCCGAGGAGACGCGGGCCTTCGAGCAGCTCATGACCGACCTCACCCTGTCGCGGGTGAGGGCCCGGGCCGGTGCGGGCGGGGGCGGCGGCGGCGGCGGGGGGCCCCGCGCGGCGGGTCGGGGGTTGCGGGCCTGAGGCGGCGGCGGCGGCGGGGCCGGGGCGGCTCCCGGCGGCGGGGCCGGCGGCCGCGGCCTCGGCACTTCCCCGCTTCCCGACCCCGCGCGCCGTGGGGTGGGAGGTCGCGGCGCCGGGCTCGCGGGGAGAAGGGCCGGGACCGCGCGGGCGAGGCGGGCGGCCTGCGGGGGAGGGTGAGCCGGCGCCCGGGAGGAAATGCGAGCGGCCCGGCGGCGCGCAGTGCGTCTCCTCTCCGCTCCGAGCGGCCACCGCCGGCGAGCCCTCCGGGACTGCGGGGCGTCGGGGCGCGGGCCCGGGAGGCCCCCCTCCCCGCCCTCAGGAGCGCTCGGGGCCGGGCCGGTCTCCGGGGGTCTGGGTACCGCTTTCCTCCCCTCGCTCCTCGGAGGTGCCTGATGGGCCGGCCCGGTGGGTACAGCCCGGTGCTTCCCGGGGGGCGGGCACGGTGCGCGGTGTGGCCGGGGACCCAGGGGGGTCCTGGGGGAGTGAGCGAGGCGCGGGCGGGAAAGCACCCGGCGAGGTTGAGCAACTGCTGGGGGAGGCGGGGAGGATGGAGGGCCCGCGCGGGGCTGCGGAGGAGGAGGAGGAGGCTCAGGCCTGGGGGGACCCCCGGACCCCCCCGAGGGGATGGCGGAGGATGCCGACGCTGGGGCGGGGAGCCGGCTTGAAGGCGGGCCGAGCGCTGAGCGTGCTGCACCCCGGTGGTCCAGCTCACCGAGCTGCAGATGCCGCCGTAGGTTTTGATCAGCACAGAGTTTGGGAAAAACTTCTTGAATCTGTTGCCGGAAGCCAGCGTTTCCCCCCCCCCCCAGAAAATGGATTTGTGCATTTCTGTATAAAATACTTATGCGTTTCTAGATATAAGATGTTTCTTTAAGTACAAATGTATATATGATAATAGTATTACATCTACGTTTAAACTTGGGTGACATTCCTCCTGAGTTCCCGTGTGACAGCCATTGGCTGGAGCTGGGTGGCTGCCCCCTCAAATGGAGCCCCGAGTTCTCTTCATTGGCCACAGTTCACGCCACTCCCTGTTGTGATCCCCCACTGAGGCTAGGTGTCATTTGCCAGTTATCATTTTAAAATATATATTTTTATTGATTTTAGAGAGAGGAAGGGAGAGGGAGGAAGAGATAGAAACATCAGTGATGAGAGAGGATCATGGATCGGCTGCCTCCTGCACACCCCACACTGGGGATCGCCTGCAACCTGGGCATCGCCTGCAACCTGGGCATGTGCCCTGACCAGGAATCGAACCTGTGACCTCTTGGTTCAGTGGTTGAACCACTGAACCACACTGGTCGGGTGCCATTTATCATGTTTTTGATAGCGCTGCCTTTTAGTGAAGTTAGGGGAAAAGTGAAATATTCTTCTATTTAGATTTCTGTCACACTCAGAAATATATGGATAAAAGCAGGCTGAGGATTTCAAGAAAATTTTTTTCTCATGCCCGACTCGCTTCTTTCTTTTATTACCTGCTTGGTGTCCACAGGCATTTACATGTGACCTTGGTTGGACTCAGCGATGAGCATGACAAGCTCAAGCACATTGAGGAGAATGGGTGGAAGCTGAGGATTTGATGCTGGGGTCTGTGTCGTTTTGTGTTGGTTCGATACATAAATTATGTACGTACAGGTACATGCATTCTCTAAGTCTCTGTACTTGGAGTTGATCCAGTTTCTTGCCCAATACATGACTCCCCTTTAAAACATCCCTGAAGCCATTAGTAAGGTACAGACTTTAATTTCTTTCTTTTTTTTTTAATACTAGAGGCCCAGTGCATGAAATTCATGCACTGGAATGGGGGCTGTCCCTCAGCCCAGCCTGCAACCTCTTGCAGTCCGGGACTCCTTGCTTCTTACTGCCCGCCTGCTCGCTGTTCCTTAGCACTGCTGCGGAGGTGGGAGAGGCTCCTGCCACCGCTGCTGTGCTCCCAGCTGCTGTGAGCCCACCCCCAACTGGGGATCGAGCCCACAACCCGGGCATGTGCCCTTGACCTGAATTGAACCTGGGACCCTTCAGTCCGCAGTCTGACGCTCTATCCAGTGAGCCACACCAGCTAGGGCCAGACTTTTTTAAAGGCAAAATTTCTCACAGATCCTCAGTGCTCACTTAAATGAGTTTGATGACGTCACTCAAAAATGTTCAAACATAAACCTGTGTGTAATGTTCTTCGCTTATAGCTGTGATACAACCAGAGACACGATTCAGGACTTGATCCTAAGAATAGTGGAGAGTCACTGAAGGGGTGGAACCAGGGGAGCTTTGCATTTTCAAAGAATGCCTCCAGCTCCAGGATGGTGGATAGAACCGAGGAGCAGGTGGCAGAGAAACAGGAGGTTGTAATGCTATCCTAGGAGGTGTGCCAGTGGCATTCACTGGGTGGTAGCCACACGGAGGCAGAGAGGTGAACAGATTGGTACTTAGGAGGTTGAAAGGATAGCCTTAGTGAACTTACGAGGTGGCTGAGGGAGAGGGAGGACTCGAGCATGAGCCTTAGCTTTCAGACTTGAGCCATTTCAGGGTCTCCTCCATTAAGAAGGGGAACGCTGGCAGGAGCAAGGTGGGAGCAGACTCCTCAGTGTCAAGAGATACTGAGTTTGATGCCCGGCCAGTGTGGCTCAGTGGTTGAACGTCGACCCATGAGCCAAAAGGTCACGGTTCCATTCCCAGTCAGGACACATGCCTGAGTTTCTGACTTGGTTCCCAGTGGGGGAGCGTGCAGGAGGCAGCCAATCACTGATTCTCTCTCGTTATTGATGTTTCTTTCTCTCTCTCCCTCTCTCTTTTTCTCTCCCTTCCTCTCTGAAACCAATAAAAATATATTTAAAAAAAGAGAGAGAGAGAGATGCTGAGTTTGAGGTGCCTGTGAGGCACGTGAGTAGTGATGGTCCAGCTAAGTGATCCTGGAGCTCAGGAGGAAGTCCTGGCTGGTGCTATAAGCGTGGGAATCATCGGGGTGTAGCTGCAAGAGTAGCTTCAGTTGCTGGGGAAGAATTTCTAGGACAGATCTTGCATATTAGTGGCCTAAAGTCTAATTTGGCCGCCTGACATGTTTTTAATTTGGTTGGGTTGCCCAAATGTGTGTGTGTGTGTGTGTGTGTGTTGTGGTGTTTTTTGTTTTTTTTTCCAAAATGAGGGCCAACAATGAATATTGAGATTTTACATTAAAATATGGACTCTGGCCCAGCTAGTGTGGCTCAGTGGTTGAGTATCTACCTATAAACCAGGAGGTCTCAGTTCAGTTCCCAGTCAGGACACATGCCCAGGTTGCGGGTTCATTCCCTGGTGGGGAGATGTGCAGGAGGCAGCCGATCAATGATTCTCTCTCATCATTGATGTTTCTATCTCTCCCTTGCTCTTTGAAATAAAAAAAATAAAAAAAAAGAAACAAAGAAAGAAAAAAAGAAGGAAGCAACATGCAAAAATATCTTTGGCCTCTTGAAAAATGAGATTTATCTGACAACACTTATCCTATATTTCTGCAAGGCAGCAGTTACCCAGAGCTGAATAGTGGCTGCCGCTATTAGATAGGGCATGTGTGTGTGTGCTTCACTTTGCCACAGTCCCCACCACTCCCTATGGTGTTCCTCACAGGGATTCCAGCCCACTCCGCTTAGTTATCTTCCATACTTGGCACCTATAGGCATTTAAGTGCGTGACCCCTGCTTTAGAGTGAGATGCAAAGAGGGCCTAGGAGGGGCCCCAGGAGCACCACCATGTAAAGGGGATGAGGAGGCTGAGGAGGAGGCGCCAGCAAAGGAGACTGAAGCGCCACTGGACAGAAAAGCAAGGAGCGTGATTGCTAAGAGGAGAGAATGTCAACAAGCCCAGCCCAGTGCTGCTGACTTGATCTAACATGATAAGGACATGTCCTTTGGTCTACTAGTCACGCAGAGGTCACTGGTAACCTTGGTGAGCGCCACTACATTGGCGGGGAGGGAGGTTGTAAGGCATTGAGGAATGAATGGGAGGAAAATGGAGACAGGCTCGGGAACTTGTTCAAGAAGTTCCGCTCTGAAGGACAACTTGGAGTATTGAGAAACCACCGGGTAAACTCAGCGCGTCAACCTGGAGCATTAATTAGGCTTGAATATTTGTCAGAAACATGATTTTTAGATGAAAAATAGACCGAGGAGACTACGAAGACTGGGTTTGGGCTAAGAATTGAGCATTACCTTTTTGCTAGGCAATGTACTGATCCCTTCACATTCCTTATCTCATGTAGTCCTCACACCCTATGGAGTATGTTTCTAGAATGTCCTTTATTTTGCAGACGAGCAAGTTAAGGCTTGAGAGGTAAGGTTGCATGTCTGGTAAGTGGCATTGAGCTGGGGTTTGAATCTGGCTGTCACACTGAATGTCTGTATATTACCTACTTTAGAAGCATTTGTTGAAGACGCTTTCTTTTCCCTATTGAGTTGTTGACACTTTTTGTCAAAAATCAACTGGCCGTATATGTGTGAGTCTATTTTTGGACTCTCTCCTGTTCTGTTGATTTCTCTTATCTCTTTTTTTTTTTTCCTCACAATAGTGCACTGCCTAGATTACTGTAACTTTATAGTGAGTCTTGAAATAAAACAACTCGAGGTCTCCAACCATGCTCTTTTATTTATTTATTTTTAAAAATATATTTTATTGATTTTATTACAGAGAGGAAGGGAGAGGGAGAGAGAGTGAGAAACATCGATGAGAGAGAAACACCGATCAGCCGCCTCCTGCATACCCCCCACCGGGGATGTGCCTGCAACCAAGGTACATGCCCTTGACCGGAATCAAACCTGGGACCCTTGAGTCCGCAAGCCGGCGCTCTATCCACTGAGCCAAACCAATTAGGGCATCCAACCATGCTCTTTTAAAAAATTGCTTAGGCTATTCTAGGTTGTTCTCACATTCCGACGTTTTAGAATTATCTTGTCAATTTCTGTAGCAAGGCCTGCTGGGACTTTATTGGGGATTGTGTTGACTATTTAGGATACTTTTTCAAAAAGGCATTAGTGAGGGTTGGATCTCATATAGACCATGAAGGCAATGTCACCGGAGTGTGACTATAGTCTAAAGGTGGCTGACTCTAGTTACAGGGTAAGGCAGGTGAGGGAAATGAGTGGAGGGGTCAGAGATGATAAATAGTAGCTGATCTCAGGCTGCCGTGGAGGAATAATAGGGTACAGTGAGGATCGGTTAAGCGGGAGAACTTATGTCCTGCCTAAGGGGCGGTCACTTCTCTGCTCCATGCATTTGGCCTTGCAAGAATATGGGTTCGTATTGTCTGATCTCAGTGAGGAGAAGCTGGAAATCCAGACTTTCAGGCAGTCTTCCAGTTTTTAAAATCGAAATTTTGTTTTTTAAAAATTATTTTTTAAATCCTCACCTGAGGATATTTTTCCATTGATTTTTTAGAGAGCGTGGAAGCGAGGGGAGAGTCAGAGAGGAACATCGATGTGCGAGAAACACATCAATAGGTTGCCTCCTGCGAGTGCCCCGACCAGGACCTGGGCCAGGGAGGAGCCTGCAGCCGAGGTACATGCCCTTGACCGGAATGGAACCTGGGACCCTTTGGTCCACAGGCTGACACTCTATCCACTGAGTCACACCGTCTCGGGCAAAAATTAAAATTTTAAACTTTGAGTGGGTCCAAGTCACGTGGGTCAAACAGAACTCTCTAGGCCTGCTGGTCTGTGACCTCTGCTTCAGACTAATCATTCTTTGGTTCTCATTTGCATCATCGGTGAGCTGTCAGGACAGTGTCACAGACAGTCTCTAAGGTTCTTTCTGGTTCAATGGTTTTACCTCTCAAAAGAGGAAAATACCAAAATTGCTCAAGGGTGTAGGGATAGGTGAGAATATCAACAATAATGATATCTTGGGAAGCTGCCCAGAGCTTTACTGTCATGCCTCTTCTTTCTTTTAATCCTACAGCGTCTTTGTGAAACAGACAGCAGGGTAATTGGCCCAGCGCATGGTAGCTCCAGGTTACACAGTCAGGCCCTCTAATTCCAAGTCCTGAGCTCTTTCCAACCCAGTGCAGCAGCCTCTGAAGGCCCTAGAGACAGGCTCCTTGGGAAGGAGAGCAGACGAGGGAGACTGTCTTCAGCTCAGCAGGCGGCAGAGGTCTAGCTGGACGTAGAACTGAGCTTGGTTGAAGCGTCAAGGCTTCGGGGGAAGAGTGGAAGGAAGCCTTTGTGAGAACTCTCTGAAGGCAGGCACTTTGGTACATAGTCACATTCATAGCCAGTGCCTGGCACAGCACCTGACACACGGCGTGGCTCAGTGGTTGAGCATCGACCTACGAGCCAGGAGGTTATGGTTCGATTCCCCATCAGGGCACACGCCCAGGTTGCGGGCTCGATTCCCAGTGGGGGATGTGCAGGAGCCAGTCAGTCCATGATTCTTTCTCATCAGAAAGAATCCCTCTTCTTCTCCCTTCCTCTCTGAAATCAATAAAAATATATATTAAAAAATATATTCACACACACACACACATATATTTTTTATTGATTTCAGAGAGGAAGAAAGAGATAAAAGCATCAATGATGAGAGAGAATAAGAGATTGGCCGCCTCCTGCACACCTCCTTTTGGGGATCAAACTCGTAACCTGGGCATGTGCCCTTGACTGGAATCGAACCTGGGACCCTTCAGTCCGCTGACCGACACTTTATCCACTGAGCCAAACCAGCTAAGGCAAAATATATGTATTTGAAAAAAGTTTGTATGTAAGGGAACAAATGGACGGATTGATGAAAGAAGGAATCAAAGGCTCTAGATCAAGAAGGGTGAGAATTCTGCCTAGAGAATTTCAAGGACAGAGCAGTCAAATGCTCCCGGTAAGAACTTTGAGAAGGTTAAGATCAAAAGCTGAGACTTCATTCTTATAACTCAGCTGATCGATGGGAAAGCTCACCACGTCCTCCTCCTCCTCATCTGACTCTCAGATCTGGGTTTTGATTAATAGGTCATCACCGTCTCCCAGGGAATTATGTTTGAGAAATAAAATTCTGTAGGTCAAACAGAACTTCAGGGAAAGGAGCCTGCCAAAAGGTTTAAAACTTCCGAACAGATACAAGCCCTTATCTTTTGGAGAGGCCTGTGGAAATACGGAATATGATTCCTGGGATTTCTCTGAGATTACTGTGGGCAGAGGAGGAAGTAAAGATGGATCAAGATGAGACATAAGCTGGGAACATTGTTGAAGCTGGAAGATGGCTAGATGGGGTTTCATTATGCTTATGTCTATTTGCTGTATATTTGAAAAATTTCATAATAAATGGGCAAACAAAAAATCAGAGAGCTTTATGGGCTCAGCAATGCTTTTAGTTAACCAGACTTCACTTTTCTCTTAGCTTGTTAGCAGGATGGTCACTGAGAAATGAAAAAAAAAAAAAAAAAAGGAAAAGAGTCTGGCAGAAATACGAATATGGGTTGCCCCAGCCGCTTTGGCTTACTGGATAGAGCGTCGGTCTGCGGAACTGAAGGGTCCCAGGTTCTAGTCTGGTCAGTGGCACATGCCTGGGTTGCGGGCTCAGTCCTCAGTGGGAGGAGTGCGGGAGGCAGCTGGGCAGTGATTCTCTCTTGTCATTGCTGTTTCGGTCTCTCTCTCTCCCTCGCCCTTCCTCTTTGAAATCAATAAACATATATTAGAAAAAGAAAAGAAAGAATGTGGGTTTTTAGTTAGACCTCCATAGCTCGGCTTCCTGTAGCTTTATGACCTTGCATAAGCCTCTGAACTTCCCTAAGTCTGGGTCTCCAAGTCTAAACGCAGCCTCCCTGGGTGGTGATGGCGAGGGTTAGAGATGAAGCGGGCAATGGAGACTCAGATCTGGTAGTTTTTTTTAATTAGACAAAGAGAAAAGAGTAATGAAAGGGTCAAATCTGTCTCGGGGTTCCCATCCACCCTTTCCTCCTAACGTGAATCATAAGTGCCAAGGGTTATATAACCGCAGAGGTCATTTATTATTTTAGAAAGAGAACTCTTAAAAACTAAATTGGACCACTTTGGGGTTTACAAGAACTGTAACCAGTTTATTGCCTTTTGAAAAACGAAGCGAGGGAGAGCTGGCGGAGAAAGGCGTGTTGAAACAGTGGAATGCCATCTTGTGCCCGTTCAGTCAGCTCCTTTCTTACCCCGGTTCATGGTCTTATCCAACGTTGGTGAGGTTTGTGGTGAAACTGTTCCCTCTATGCACATGGTATACCTTTTGGGAAAACATTTTGGCAGTATGTGTTGAGAGCCATTAAAAGACCCAGAAACACTTAGTAATCACTCTTTGGAATGTGTCCTATGGAAGTGATTCCGAAGAAGTGTTATGTTGCCATGAAATACGATTATGTAATCTAGAAAAGGCTTAAGAGTGTACCTGTGTTATGATTACAGCTATGCAGTCTTTACACACAAAGATGAATGATGGAGAAGAACAAGGAGACGGGAGGACAGCTAATGTCACAGACTCCGAGTCAGTGGCTTAGTTTTTCTTCACGAAATTCCCTGCTCCAGCTGGTTTGGCTCAGTGGATAGAGTGTCGGCCTGCGGATTAAAGGGTCCCAGGTTCGATTCTGGCCAAGGGCACATACCCAGGTTTCGGGCTCCATCCCCAGTAAGGGGTGTGCAGGAGGCATCCCGTCAGTGATTCTCTCATCACTGATGTTTCTCTCACTCTCTCCCTCTCTCTTTCTGAAATCAATAAATTTAAAAAAAAGAAAGAAATTTCTTGTTACTGTTAAAGATTGTGCCTGCTTGCCTACACATACACACTCAAAGGTCTTGCAAGAGGACTGTCATGGTGCACAGGACACGCGGCACATGGGCAAATTCTTTCCAAAAATAGACAAATAAAAAACCACAAAGGACCGGAAACCTAACAGCTTTGAGTAGAGAAGAAATTGAAACCGAGACTTCCCACTCTTGAATCATTTCTCTACAAAACACCATACTTGGGTGCTTTCTTGAGACCTTTGCTGGCAGGTCTGAAAGTTGGGGTTTTTTCTCTCTATTTTGTGTGTGTGTGTCTGAAAGTTTCTGAAATCTCTTTGTTTCCAGGTTCAGTTTCAGAAGCTTCAGCAACTGCGCCTGACACAATACCATGGTGGGTCCTTGCCCAACGTGAGCCAGCTGCGGAGCAGTGCGTCGGAGTTCCAGGTACCCCGGATATTTGCTTCTTCAGGCAAGAGTGGGCTGTAAAAAGATGGGCAGAGGTTATCCTTAAAAAGATTAGATCTTGAAGGATAAACCTGTCCCAGATCTAGTTCAGTGTTTTTCTGGGAAGTCCATAATCATTCTCTTCCCTAGTTCCTGCAGCATAACAGTGTGTGATTTCACAAATGGCCTAAGGCAGTACTGTTCAGTGGAAATACAATTCGAGCCATATATGTAATTTAAGTTTTTTCAGTAGCCACATTAAAAACAAGTGGATTAAAATTTATTTAAATTATTTAAGTAACTAAAGGCCTGGTACATGAATTTGTGCACAGGTGGGGGTCCCTTGGCCTGGCCTGTGATCAGGGCAGTGTCACCCAGTCCTGATTGGAGCTGATTGGGCCGGCCACAGGGAGGGACCTTAGGAGGTTGGCTCGCTGTGGGAAGTTAGCTGTGGGAATGCACTGACCACCAGGGGGCAGTTCTGAGATCGAGCGTCTGCCCCCTGGTGGTCAGTGTGTGACATAGCTACCAGCCGGTCATCTGATTATCCAGTCATAACAGTCACTTAGGCTTTTACATATATAGATTATTTAACACAATATATTCAAAATATTATCAGTTCAACATATAATCAATATAAAAACATTAATGAAATATTTCACTTTTTTTATTTCTCCTGTTAAGTCTTTGAAATCTAGTGTGTATTTTATTATTATTATTTTAAAAAATATCTTTATTGATTTCGGAGAGAAAGGGAGAGGGAGAGAGAGATGGAAACGTCAATGATGAGAGAGAATCATTGATCGGCTGCCTCCTAGATGCCCCCTACTGGGAATCAAGCCCACAACCAGGACATGTGCCCTTGACCAAAATCAAACCTGGGACCCTTCAGTCCAAAGATGTTCTATCCACTGAGCCAAACCGGCCAGGGCTGGATGTCTCTTCATTTTAAAAGTAGTTTTTCTTTCTTGTGAAAACTGGGTTCACTTGTTTGATGATGTTCCATAATGCAGAAGTGTTATTTAAATTGGAGACTTTCGTTTAAGAGTGCTAATAGGAACTCTGAAATACAGCGGTGATTATAAAAAGTACAGTATGAACAGATCTGTACCTCTTCCACTGGGATCTTGACTTTAATATACATTGGCATCTCACTTTAATACTGCCACTGCTAGCAGTCTACTTCTATAGATCAAACCTCTTGTCTGTTGGCCTAGCGCATCATTCCGTATCCAAATAGCATAGGTCTCTGTGTGGGGCTGGGTTTCATGCTTCAGAAAATAAAGCATTGTCAAGGGCAGATGTTTTTGTGGTCCCAAATCTATGGCACTTTATTGTCAATTTTAGAGGAATACAGATTTTATTGTCCAGTCCCTCTCCTGTTGCTTTAGGGTATGGGATGACGTGACAGCCTTTGACTGTCCCAGGACTCTTTCTTGAATACTTCTTTTACTCTGAAACAATCACGAACTTACAGAAAAGTTGGAAGTACTATACAGATAATTTTCCTACTTTGATAATAAGTTGCTGACCTCATGCTGTATCGCCCCAAAATATTTCCCTGTGTATTTCCTACAAGCAAGGACATTGTCCTACATAAACCCAAAATAGAGCCATTAAAGTGAGGAAATGAGCAGCAATAATTGTTGCCATCGGATCCTCAAACCCCATTTAAGTTTTATTTTATTTTTATTTTTAAATATATTTTATTGATTTTTTTACAGAGAGGAAGGGAGAGGGACAGAGATTTAGAAACATCGAAGAGAGAGAAACATTCATCAGCTGCCTCCTGCACACTCCCCACTGGGGATGTGCCCGCAACCAAGGTACATGCCCTTGACTGGAATCGAACCTGGGACCCTTGAGTCCGCATGCTGATGCTCTATCCACTGAGCCAAACCGGTTAGGGCCCATTTAAGTTTTATCAAATGTCCCACTACTGTCCTCTAGCAAAAGGGTCTAGTTCAAAATCTTATGTACTTAATTGTTTTCTGTAGTCGCCTTCTATCTGGGACAGCTTTTCAGGCTTTTATTTTGACATGAAACAATTTATTTTTTATCTTCGTGGTCAAAAGTTGCCACTTTTGAAGAATATCCCTTAGTTGGGGTTCGTCTGATGTTTTTTGTGGTTAGATTCAGATTATGCATCTTTAGCAGGAGCAGCACAGAAGTGATATCATTAAGTGAGTGATTTTCATTTGTCCTGTTACTGATGGTGTTGATTATAATTAGCGTGGAGGCCCTGGCCAGCGTGGCTCAGTTGGTTCAATGTCCTCCCATGCACCAAAAGGTTGCTGGTTTGATTCCGGTCAGGGCACATGCCTGGGTTACGGGCTTGATCCCCAGCCGGGCCATGCAGGAGGCAGCCCATCGATGTTTCTTTCTCCAGCTCCCTTCCTCTCTCTCTAAAAAAAAAAATCAACAGCCCTGACCGGTTTGGCTCAGTGGATAGAGCGGCAGCCTGCAGACTGAAGGGTTCTAGGTTCAATTCCAGTCAAGGGCATGTACCTTGGTTGCAGGCACATCCCCAGTAGGAGGTGTGCAGGAGGCAGGTGATCGATGTTTCTCTCTCATTGATGTTTCTAACTCTCTACCCCTTTCCCTTCCTCTCTGTAAAAAAATCAATAAAATATATTTTAAAAAATCAATTAAAAAAAAAACCCATATTCAATTAGAGTGGTATCTGTCAGGCTTCTCTCCATTTTAAGGTTATGCTTCCTCTCTGTAATTAAATGATATTTTGTGAGAAGATACTTTATTTTGATTTTCATCAAACTTTCAATATTTACATTATTTATGTCTCTACATAATTTTTGGGTTTCTTATTTTATTCTATGGGTTGTAACCTATCAATATTCGTTTGATAATAAATCCTCTTCCTAGGATTTTTGACAAACTGAGGAATAAAGGGAATCCCAGAGTGATTTTCTTTTTAAGTAAACATTTTTTTAGGTATAACTTACATTCAGTACAGTTGACCTTTTCTAGGTCTACAGTTTTGTGTACAATAATCAGCACCACATTCAAGATACAGAACAAATCCTGGCCCAGTAACTCGATTGCTTAGAGCATCGTCATGTGGGTTTGATCCTGGTTAGGGCACATACAAGAATCAACCACTGAATGCATAAATAGGTGGAATAAGAAATCAATGTTTCCCTCTCAAATTAATTAAAAACAACAACAACAACATATATTCACATTGTTGCACACCAATCTCTAGAACTTTTTCATGCCACAGAACTGAAACTCTGTATCCATTAAATAACAACTCCCCATTCCCATTCCAAGCCTCTGGCAACCACCGTTCAACTTTTCTGTCTTTGAGAATTCGACTACTCTGGGTACCTCATGTAAGTGAAATCACGTAGTACTTACCTTTTTTTGGACTGTCTGTTTCACTTAGCATAGTGTCCTCAAGGCTTATCCATACTGTAGCGTGTGAGAGGATTTCCTTCCTTTTTAAGGCTGAAGAATACTCCAGTGTATGTATAAACCATGTTTTGTTCATCCATTCATCCACGATGGACATTGGGGTCGCTTCCACCGCTCGGCTATTGTGAATAATGCTGCCGGGCAGGTGGGAGTGCAAATGTCTCTTCCAGATCGTGATTTCAATTCTTCTGTGTGGATACCCAGAAGTGGGATTGCTATAGATTTAGATGGTAATTCTATTTTTAATTTTTTGAGGAACTCCCACACTGTTTTCCAGTTGCCATACCTTTTTACAGTTTCACCAACAGTGTGCAAGAGTGCCAATTTTTCCACATCTTTCCCAACACTCGTTATTTATGGGATTTAAAAAAAAATAATACTGTATTTTCCGGTGTATAAGACGACGTTTTCACCCAGGAAAATCTTCTCAAAAGTCGTTTACACACCCAGTTGTCTTATACGCCGGAAAATACAGTAGTCATCCTAATGGTGGCATTTCATTTTTAAAAATTTTGCTCATTTTTATTCATTGTGGTTTTAATTTGCATTTTCTTAATGATTAATAATGTTGAGCACCTTTTTATGTGCTTATTTGCCATTCTTGTATCTTTTTTTGGTGAGATGTCTCTTCAAATCTTTTGCCCAGTTTTTAAATTGAGTTGTTCATTTTCTCATGAGAATTCTTCATATACTTTGGATACCATTTCTCTATCTGATAATATACTTAGAGAATATTTTCTACCAGTCTGTGGCTTGTCTTTTCATGTTCCTAACAAAAGTCTTACAGAGCAGATGGTTTTAATTTTGATGAAGTCCAGTTTATCATTGTGTTCTATGACTTTGCCTTTTGTGTCTTTTCTAAGAATTCCTTGCTTAACTTGGAGTCAAAAATTTGTTTTTTCTATGTGTCCTCCTAAAAGTTTTATAGTTTTAGGTTTTAAACTTAAGTAATTTCAAGTCAGTTTTTTAAAATGTAGGACAAAGTAATGGGTTGAGGATCACTTGTTTTGCATACGGGTGTTGACTTGTTCCGGCGCCATTTGTCGAGAAAGCTTTTCTTTCCTGTTGAATTGCCCTGACAGTTTTGTTGAAAATCACTTGACCATGTAAGTGTGAGTCTACTTCCTGACTGTGTCTCCTGTCCCACTGGTGTCTGTGTCTGTCATTTGCTGACACTATGCTGTCTCAGTTGCTGTATCTTCATAGGAGGGAGGCTGGGCATCAGGCACTGGGAATACTCTAACTTGGTTCTTTTTCTAAGATGTCCTGCTTGTTTTAGTTTCTTTGCTTGTCCATAAATTTTTAGAATTAGCTTGTTGATTTCTACAAAAAAAGTCTGCTAGGATTTTACATGGGTCGCATTGAATCTGTAGAACAGGTTGGATAGAATTGACATCTTAATAATACTGAGTCTTCTGATCCAGCGGTCGCCAACCTTTCGGACCTCACGGCCCGGCAGTGGTGAGGACCACTGGTTGGCGACCGCTGTCCTAATCCATGACCATGGCACAGAAGCAGAGATCTTGATTCCAGTTCAGTTGCTTATAATTATTTATGTAAACGCAGTCCTCTTCCTTTTACATGTTAGATCACTTGGGAGCTTACAAAAATGTTTTCACATCTGTTATTTTATTTGATTTTTTACTACAACATTAGTTGCTAAGCATAGTACTATTTTAATATTGGTTCAAGACCAATTTCCCATCCTCATGGGGGATCAAAAGCACATTCTTCTCCTGTAACCCACTGGCCTTATCAGAGAACACATACTTAATCAGATGAGTAAATCAAAGCCAGCTTTTCAGGCTTCCTTCTGATAATCCTTCGCAAGGGGCAGGCCATCAGTCAAGGATGGCTCGGTCATAGCCCTCCTATCTGTAGGCGGGGCCTGGCTTATGGACATGGAAGGCAGAGAGGAGGAAGTGGGCATGACCTCCCTCTCTGAGGGCTGGGTTGTCTCTTCTGGTTAGGGAACCGGTAACTGTTCCAGCTGCCAGGGCACCTGTTGGCTGTGTGGCCCGAAGGTCAGCCACAGAGAGGGACAGGGGGCTTCTCTCTGTATTGGACTATCTGGGTGTAGTCCAAGCCTTTTATAGCCTTTATATAACCCACCTAGTCCTTTCAGATTTCACCACTAAAAATGAATCACACTTTATACATTTCTGACAGCTGCCTTTTATTTTATTTTTATTTTTTAATAATACATTTGTGTGTTTTTTTTTAGTTTTAGGTTTTTTTGTTTTTGTTTTAGTATATCTTTATTGATTTCAGAGAGGAAGGAAGAGAGAGGGAGAGAGGTAGAAATATCCATGATGAGAGAGAATCATGGATCGGCTGCCTCCTGCAAGTCCCCCACTGGGGATCGAGCCCACAACCCGGGCATGTGTCCTTGACCGGAATCGAACCTGGGACCCTTCAGTTTGCAGGCCGACATTCTATCCACTGAGCCAAACAGGCTAGGGTCTGACAGCTACATTTTAACAAAATTTTGTCACCTTATTTATAGCTGAGGGTTTATGAGTTTTAACTCTTGAAACCCACCACCTCTATGAGCGGATATAATGAGGCCTAGAGTCTGCATAGCAAATACGTAAGAGAAATAGAACTTAGGAGTCGTCTTTGACTCCTAGTTTGGTTTCAATGGCTTTTCTTTGCTGCATTTTCTCTTACACTTTTAAGATTCTTTTTAAGAAAAAAATAAATGGCAAAAGACGTGTCAGTGAAATTCCGACAAATGGAAACCTAAGTAGCAGTATACATCTCAAAACTACTGGTAATAATAGCCAACATTTATTGAGTACACGTTTGTCCAGGCATACAGCATCCAGCTCTCTACATACATTATTTAATCTTCACAGAAACACTTTGGCGTTGGGATATGTGTTGGATAATTGTCATAGCATTATTTGACTTTTATATGATGAAATAACATGGCATTAAATTATGAGAAGCAACACCTAGCAAAATGAGGATGGGACAGAAGCACAGCTATAGATTTTTAATTCACTATAAAGGTTGAGCCAACATTCAAAACAAAGATAAAGAAGAGTGATATTATTGACAGGTCAGAAACACTATATGCAAAAATTCTCTAAAAGGGCAGGTATCTTTTTAGATATTCACAGATAACCTTTTAAAATAACATTTTTTCCTGATTATAATTTTGAGACTAGCTGATTATATAGAAAGCAGGTAACACCCCTTTTCACATTTTGGCTTTTTTCTTTCAATAGTTTTAACAAAAGCAACATCAAACTGCATGTATAGTTTTGTATCTTTTTAATGTCATGAACATTTTCCTACATATTTAAATGATCTTCAAAAACATTATTTCTAATGACTTACAATATTTTTTCACATGGATGTACCACAGTTTATTTAACTGCCCCTTGTTGTTGCATATTTGGTTGTTTTCACTATTTATTCATCGAATGTGTATATCTCTGTGTGTGTGTGTGTGTGTGTGTTGTATGTATAAATTGATCATATGCTAGGCCAAAGAAATGCTTAGTAAATTAAAAAGGAGAAATTGAATCTGAACATAATTGATAAAATTTTAATTATAATTAAATGTAAATAAAAAAGGCAACCACTTGAAAAAAATTTTAAATTACTAAAAAAAATCATTAGAGCTCTAGCTGGTTTGGCTCAGTGGGTAGAGCGTTGGCCTGCTGACTGGAAAGTCCCAGGTTCAGTTCCAGTCAAGGGCACGTGCCCAGGTTGTGGGTTCAACCCCCAGTAGGGGTCATGCAGGAGGCAGCCAATCAATGTTTCTGTGTCATCATTGATGTTTCTATCTCTCTTTCCCTCTTCCTTCCTCTCTGAGATCAATAAAAATACATTAAAAAACACACACACACAAAAGCTATTAGATAAGTTATCAGTGGCAAGTTAGATAGTACATAAAGGGGAAAATATTATATTCATAATAGTTTAAAAATATATAATATGTACAAAACATTTATTTTACCTAAGAAATTTATAAGAACTATATGAAAAACACTGTAAAGCATGAGAGAGAAAAGAGCTAAGAGACTTGCCTTTACTTTGAAATCTGATGAAAGCTTGGCTTCCTCCTGAGAAAAATAAACATGTACACATGCTCTCATTTCTTAAAAAAAAAAAAAGTTTTTATCGGGGAAAATTTTGAACATTTCACACTCATTTTTTTGTATGTATTTTGATCCTATGTCAGGAACTCTTGGCCTAGGATGACTTACATTTATTTATGCTTTTATTAAATATTGAAAACTAGAGCCCTGGTGCATGAAATTAGTGCATGGGTAGGGTCCCTAGGCCTGGCCAGTGATTAGGGCCTCCTTTTCCTGGCTGCTGGCCGGGGCCTGCCTTCATTCTGCAACGCCCCGGTGGTCAGCGCATGCCATAGCGAGTAATTGAACTCCCCAATGTCCCGGCTGAACTCCCGAGGGGACAATTTGCATATTAGGCTCATATATATATATATATATATATATATATATATATATATATATATAAAATATTAAAAAATCATTTCCCTTAACTTTTTATGCCTGGTTTTCTGAATGTGTAAAATGTAGCCAACTAAGTTTGTGGGAAATGTTTTAGTAGCTTGGTGCAAGATGAGAGGCAGAAAAAGAGTTATTTGGCATACCTGGGCGAATTCTTTCCATCTCTCAGCCTATTTTTCACATGTAAATTAGAGATAATAAGCCCTAGCCAGTTTGGCTCGGTGGATAGAGCATCAGCCTGCGGACCAAAGGATCCTGGGTTCCATTCCAGTCAAGGTCACGTACCTGGTAGCAGCCAACCAATCGATGTGTTTTCTTACATCAGTATTTCTCTCTGTCTTTTCGTCTCTCTTCTATTCTCTCTAAAAATCAATGGAAAAATATCCTCGGGTGAGGATTAAGAGATAATAAAATAGGGATAATAATAATTGTCAGATAATAATAATAAACTGGGTAATGGGTGGCATGGAGGCATGGGCCAAAGGGTTTGGGAGCTCGAGTGAGTTAAGGGAACGAGGATGGAAAGATAACTGATTCCTTCCCAGGCCACTAGCTACAGTCTGTTTGTGTAGGCCCGTTCGTCATCGTTTGTGGCTTTTGTGGCGTAGTCATCTGCTCAAGACTTAAAAGTGAGAGGGAATTTTGTTTCCAAGGTCATAAACCTTAGCCAGCCCTGCTCGTGGGTACAGCATGCTCTCTGCCAGCCCCGAAACAATACCCTTTTATCCAAATACCATTAGATGTAATGAGATAGGGCATGACCTCAGGCTTCTGCATGAGACTTACAAGACCACATTTCCACATTACTTTAGCATGAGTATTTCCAGGAAAGATTTTCACCCGTTCCTAATACCTGCTTCATAGTATGTCTTAGTTTCTTTTTTCAGAAAATGGTATTTTTCTGACCTCGTCCCTAAATCCTGTCTTGGAGTCCATACCTCCCAAACCACGTGCACTTTGCAGCTGTGACTTTTTTTTTTACCACCTCTGTGTTTGATTTGCTCACTGGTCTGCCTCTGCTTTCTTTTTTCTTTTTTTAAAATATATTTTATTGATTTTTTTTTTTTTTTTTACAGAGAGGAAAGGAGAGGGATAGAGAGTTAGAAACATCGATGAGAGAGAAACATCCATCAGCTGCCTCCTGCACACCTCCCACTGGGGATGTGTCTGCAACCCAGGTACATGCCCTTGACCGGAATCGAACCTGGGACCTTTCAGTCCGCAGGCCGACGCTCTATCCACTGAGCCACACGGGTCAGGGCGTGCCTCTGCTTTTTGACTTGCAGCGGCATCTTCTTTTCTGCCTCAGGAAATAGTGAGCATCACAGAAAGTTAGGGGCTGACCTAATAGCTTTGGAATGTGCATCTTTCCCAAAAGAGGAGCTGTGGCCAAGGATACGGGTGTCCCATTTTTAACGCATAACTGAGCAGTATTTTTTCCTTCCTTTGGATCCATCCATATGTGTTGAGCAGAAGCGTCACAGAATGAAAGGGAAAAGTAGACAACCCATGAGTTTCCAGCAGCCGGGAATAAAGGTCTTTGAAATGGTGGGAGGGGCGAGGAGACACTGGCCCCAAGCACTGAATTAGGAACATCTGCCTCTATGCGAACTCGAACGAGAGAACCGGAACATTGCCATTCCCCTCCTGCCTTTCATGTGCTCCCCATCCGTCAGGGTCAGCGTGGGCCTCCAGTGGTGCTTTAAAAGGCTGGCATATCCCATTACTAATTTCAAGGTTCTAAGCCAGGAAGTTGGGAGCGTGGGGACTTCTGAGAAGTCCATCCTGCGGCTGAAATCAAAGCTCTGTCAGAAAAGGAAGACCGCGAGGACTGGCATGCCAGTGTACGTTCTGTCCCGAGAGTAAAAGCTTTGGGGCAGTACCATCGATGCATCGGATGTTGGCCAAAAGGTCAGACGCTGAATTCAGGTCTGGCCTTTGCCTCTTTCCAGCCTTATGACCTTGGGCATACGCTTAAGCATCTCTTTGCCAGTGTCCTCGCCTGTGAAATGAGGATGATGGTGATGGCAGTATCAGAGTTGTGTCGTGAGGAATAAATGAGTTAATATGTCCAGCGCTCAGAGCAGTGCCTGGCACAGGTGAGCGTGTCAGAGGCGTTGTCTCTCATTCTCGGCATTGGAACCATGGCCACTGTCATGACTGCTGCCACCGCTGCCACGTCCAGGGCCCCAGCTACACCCCGGGCTTTGACGTGATCCTGGCTTAAGTTCTACCCACTTATCAGCTGGGTGTTCTACTTAAGTCTAAACGCATCTGTTTCTAGCTCTGGATGGATTGGCTCAGTGGATCGAGCATTGGCCTGTGGACTGAAGGGTCCCAGGTTTGATTCGGGTCAGGGGCATACGCCCGGGTTTTGGGTTCTCTCCTCAGTGGGGTCGTGCAGGAGGCAGCTGGTCAGTGATTCTCTCTCATCATTGATGTTTCCATCTCTCTGTCTCCCTCTCCCTTTCTCTCTGAAATCAATAGAAATTTATTAATTGAAAAAATGTTGTCATCTTCAAAAAACTAAAAATAAAAGCGTCCGTTTCTGTATTTGTCAAATAGAGGTGTGGACAGTATGTGTGTCACAGGGTTATGGTGAAGGCGAGCCGGGTGATGCCCATGAGCTTGAGCGCAGGGCCTGGGGCAGTAGGTGCTTGCTGCTGTGCTGTTGCCACTGGGGGGCTCTCAGCCAGGGTGTCGCCCACAGCAGAGAGTGGGTCTCCATTCGGAGTTGTGCCCCAGGTAATTTGCTCTTACTAATTAGCACAAATTACAAGTCTCATTTTAATAAGGAAAGTATATTTTTTAGTAAGTCGTTAAAGCCAAGTCAGAGTTCCCCTCAGCACAAGATGAGTGCCGTTCACTTCCGTTTTGAGGTGTGGAGAGCGCTTGGGGGGGTGGGGGAGACAGCCTAGGCTCCCGGGTGGGCTCACCTGGGTACACCTGTGGGATGCAGGGCTTGCATTTGACAGTTGGGTGTTCTGTGTGGGGGCAGAAAACAAGTCTGAGAATCCCTGGTCTTGAGATGCTTTCCTGTCTGCCACAAAGGGTACTCTTAAAAAAAAAAAAAAAAAAAAAAAAAAAAATATATATATATATATATATATATATATGGTAATTCTTACTTTTATTTTTTTCTCTTTATTAAGATACTAGAGATCTGGTGCACAAAAATTTGTGCGCTCGGGGATGTCCCCCAGCACGGCCTGTGCCTCTAACAATCTGGGACCCCTCGGGAGATGTCCACCTGCTGGCTTAGGCACAGTCTCTTCAGGGTTTGGGTCCCTACTGGGGTGCCTGACCAGCCTCGGTGAGGGCCGTTTTTAGGCTGGCCACATCCCCTTCAGGGAGTGGGTCCTGCTGGGGTACCTGGCCAGCCTGGGTGAGTGGCTGATGGCTGTTTGCGGTGAGGCTGGCTGGAAACTGGTATTTGGGATTTATTTAACTTCTAAAGTTGAAACTTTGTTGCTTTAACCTGAGTGCAGGTCGGGTTGCCCCTGCCAACCCAGGCTCCCAGCGCTGCCTTGAGCCCAAGGCGGGAAGCAGGTATCTGAGGTTTATTTATCTTCTATAATTGAAATTGTGTTGCTGTGAGAGGAAGCCACAGCCAGCCTAGGCAGACAGGAACCTTAGCTTCTTCCATTGCCAGAGCAAGCCTCCTGCTTATTCCAGCTCCATTGCTGCTGGCTGCCATCTTGGCTGGGTTAATTTGCATACAGCTGCTCTGATTGGCTGGTGGGCATGGCTTAGGTGTCTCAGAGTGGTGGTTAATTTGCATATTACTCTTTTATTAGAGTAGATT
>PVJC01023899.1:0-25988 GCA_004026665.1 Murina feae | reverse complement strand
TGTGTGTGTGTGTGTGGCCACTGGGGACCTGCCCCCAGCCGCATCTGAGGCTCGGAGCAGTCCTCCTGTGTGTTTCTACCTGCTGGGGGCCTGCCCCCAGGCACACCGTGGAGGCTTGGAGCAGGCACCTCCTCTATGATGATCTCTCAGACTCTTGCCCTCCCCTGCATGTTGTTCTCTTTTTTGAGCTGTGGCCAGGGCTGGGTGCGGCCTGCCTCCCAAGCTTGCCTACTGCCCATCTTCCTCCAGCCACCAGAAAGCAGGGAAAACACTGCCTCGTGGTCAGGCCAGCCTTTTCCTGCTCCCTGATCCCCGGAAGGGGTCTGGGGAGCCGCCTAGCAGGACTCCAGCCCCCAAGAGCTTGCTTTCCCGCTCCCCAGTGGCCCCCAAAGGGTCTGGGGAGCTGCCAAGCAGGCCACTGACTCTTTCCCACTCACCCATCCCCTGCTGCCTTCCTTTCCCACCTCCCGGTGCCGCCAAGGGGTCTGGGGAGCTGCCAAGCAGGCCGAGATCGCCCCGCTGCCTCTTTCCCACTCACCAGCCCGCCACCTTGCTTTCCCACTTCCTGGTGCCCTGCAAGCGGCCTGGGAAGCCCACCAAGCAGGCCGCCGACCCCCTGCCGCCTCTTACCCGCTTCGTGGTGCCCTCCTACCCTGTCGCCTCTTTCCCACTCACGGGTCCTGGGTCCTGCGCTGTCCCGCCCTGCAGCCGCTCTGTGCACTCGGGAGGTCCCTCAGCCCGGCCTGTGCCCTCTCACAGTCTGGGACTCCTCGGGGATGTCCACCTGCTGGCGTGCCTGACCAGCCTGGGTGAGGGGCTTTAAGGCTGCCCACAGCTCCCATTGCCCAACGTCCCAGCAAGGTCGGCTGGACGCAGGTTTCCTATAATTGATGCTGTTCCTTTAAGGCGAGGCCTTTTACTAACGAAGCCTCCTCTCTGCCTCACCTTGCGGCTTCTATAATGAAACAATTGTTACACTTAATTGTTGCAAATGTGCGTTTTGCTTCAGGCCAAAGGCTAAGGAGCCAGTGAGCAGGTAGTTTTGCTTTCGCTCCTGCTGCAACGGACGCTGCCTAAATGTTTACTCAGGTCCGTGAGTGGCGGCCGCCATGTTGGCTGGGCTAATTTGTATACAGCCGTTCTGATTGGCTGTGGGCGTCCCGGAGAAATGGTTAATTTTACTATTCCGCTTTTATTAGTTTAGATAGTCACTATGCTGAACATTATCTCTCTAGAACTTTTCAACCTGCACAATTGAAACTTTGTTCTCTGTGTTTCAGTTTGGATAGTTTCTATTGCTGTGTCTTTAAGTTCATTAAACTTCTGCATATCTAAACTTCTAATTTGTAGTGTCTGAGCCACTATAGGGAATTTTTCATTTCAGATATTGTATTTTTTAGCTCTAAAAGGTCTTTTTGTTTGTTTGTTTTGTTTTCCACTTCTCCCATCACAATGTTTATGCTTTTCTTTAGAACCTTGGAAATATTTATATCTGGGGCTTTTAAATTTTATTATTCAATTATAGTTGACACAATATTATATTACTTTCTGGTATGTACAACATAGTGATTAGCCATTTATATATCTTACAAAGTGATTACCACAATAAGTCTAGTACCCATTTGATACCATACATAGTTATTATAATACTAGGGCCCCAGTGCACAAAAATTTGTGCACTCGGCAAGGGGAGGAGGGGGTCCCTCATCCTGGCCTGTGCCCTCTCACAGTCTGGGATCCCTGGGGGGGGATGTCCACCTGCTGGTATGCATGGTCAGTCTGGGTGAGGGGCTGAGGGCTGTTTTCAGGCTGGCCACAGGCCCCTCAGGGTTCGTGCACTGGGGGGTGGGATGGCTGGTGAGTGCAGGCGTGGACGTTTCCAGCCAGGTGGCCTACCATCGCACATACCTGGTGGGCCTTCACCACTGAGGGGACACACCTGGTGCAGAGCTGGGTGGCAGGCCAGGGGAGGACGCTGGTGCATGGTCCCTTGGGGGGGCCATGCTGCTGAGCAGACACACGGGGGTGGAGCCAGGCACACGCTCACACACGCCCCATGGAGGCCCCCAGGGTGGAGGCAGGTGGCTGGACCTGTGGCAGAGGCTCTGCGCTGGGGTGGAGCATGCTTGGGCATGACCCCAAGGGGGTACCCACCTCAAGCCCCCACCACTGAGCCTCTGAGGTCCCGTGGGCCCAATTGCTCTATTCCCAGGCCTCACAGGGCTGGGCTGGGCCGCCAGCTCCCGGCCTTGTGGCTGCTCACCGCTGTCTGGAACCACCGTGGGCATGATTGCTCTATTGCCAGCCCCAGCCGAGGGCCAGGCTAGCTCTCACCCAAGGCCGCCCAGAACCAACCACTGGCGCGATTGCTCTATTCCCAGACCCAGGCTGCAGGGCCGGGGCCTGGGCAGCCAGCTCCCAGCCCTGCTGCCAACCGCCACTGCCCTGAATCGACTTCCAGGGCACACACAGGCGGAGGCCAGGCCTCCACCTGTGTGTGGGCCAGCGCGATCTCTCTATTGCCAGCCCCAGCCGCAAAACCAGGGGCCTGGGAGGCTGCCCGGCCCTGCAGCCGCCGCCACTGTCCAGAACCGACCGTCAGAGCACGCAAGGGCAGAGGCCAGGCCTCCGCCCTTGCGTGCTGTGGCACGATTGCTCCATTGCCAGCCCGGGCCTCTGCCATCTTGGCTGGGCTAATTTGCATACCATTGTTCTGATTGGCTGTCGGGCATCCCGAAGAAACGGTTAATTTTACTATTTCGCTTTTATTAGTTTAGATTATTGACTGTATTCCCTAATGATAAACATAATCCCAACATCCTAGTTTATATTAATCAGCTATAGATATTTTTGTGAATATATCTGTCTTTTAAAATATTTTTTTTAGCTATGCCAACTTTGTGATATGTTCTATAATTTCAGATAGTCAGATAGCCTTTAAATTTATTCTTCAGTTTCAGAGGACTGTTGCTGGGTTCATTTAAGTTCAAATCAGCAAACATACATTGACTTCTTATAATGTGGGGCAGCTATGCTGGGTACTGGGATGTGACGCTCATTAAGTCCCTGTCCTCAGGGACTAAACTTAGCCTGGTAGCTCAGTTGGTTAGAATGTAGTCCTGATATACCAAGGTTGAGGGTTCATTCCCCTGTAAGGGCACATACATGACTCAATGAATGCATAAATAAGTGGAACAACAAACTAATATTTCCCTCTCTCTCTCTCCCTCTATGTCTCCCTTCCTCTCTCTCTCAAATCAATCAATTATTTATTTCACTTTCTAGCATTGGGGAATAATCATTGTTCAACTTTGTATGATTTTATAAACTTTGTTCATCATTTACTTTATTTCCAGGATCCTTTATACCTGGCTACTTGCTCATTTCTATTTTGATTATTTCCCAGGACCTTTATTAACTTTTCCATTTTCTGGGTATAGAATTTTCTCTGAAGTAGGCATTTATAACTCATTTTGGCTATAGCAGCTTATTGAAATTTCTTCAGGGAATAACTTATACCAGGAGTTAGCAAACTTTTTGTTCAAGGGCCACAATCTCTTCTTTTGGCATTTTATATTTATTTATTTACTTTATTTTTTTAATCCTCACCCAAGGATATTTTTCCATTGATTTTTAGAGAGTGGAAGAGAGGGGAAGACAGAGAGAAATATCGATATGAGAGAAACCTGTAACTGAGGTACATGTCCTTGATCAGAATTGAACCTGGAACCCTTTGGTCCGCAGGCTGACACTATATCCACTGAGCCAAACTAGCTAGGGGTATTTTTGTGGTTTTTTTTTATATGTTTGTATTGATTTTTAGATAGAGAGGAAGGAAGAAGGAGAAAGAGATAGAAACATTGATGAGAGAGATACATCGATTGCTGTCTCCTGCATCCCCCCTTTTAGAGATTGAGCCTATAACCTGGGCATGAACCCTGACCTGGAATTGAACCTGGGACCTCTTGGTCCATGGGATGACGCTCAATCCACTGAGCCATACCAGCCTGGCTTATGTCTGTTTTCTAATAACTTTTTTAAAAAACATTTTATTGACTTTTTACAGAGAGGAAGGGAGAGGTATAGAGAGTTAGAAACATTGATCAGCTGCCTCCTGCACACCTCCCACTGAGGATGTGCCTGCAACCCAGGTACATGCCCTTAACGGGAACCAAACCTGGGACCTTTCAGTCCTCAGGCCGACGCTCTATCCACTGAACCAAACCGGTTAGGGCTGTTTTTTAATAACTTTTTAATGTGGAAACAGAATTCTTAGTTTGTAGTCTTATACAAATAGGTTTCCAACCCCTGATCTATACTACTTTTCTGAAATATGTTTTGCAGTCACTAACTCCACTAAATGGTCCTTGCAAAAAGGATTACATGGTTAAATAAATTAGGCAAGTGTTTTTTGCTATGTCACTCTCATAGAGATCTATAAGGCTCATTAGCATTTTAAAGCCCTTCTGTAAACTGAATATAAGCACTTATCTTCTAGGAGCTTTGATGATGTGTATGTGCACACACATTACCTACTTGTATTCCATAGAACTAGTTTTTCAGAATGCCTGCCTGTATAGTCTCTCTAGATTTATTTTCTGATAATAATTTGTAATTAATCACAGACTTTTCAATTATTTTCCTCTAAAATTACTTTGTCTATATTTATTTTAAAGTTTATTTTAAAATGTTCTATGTACTGATGTGACTGGATTATAAGTTTGAAATTTAAACATAAAAAGAACCATAGTATCTGATTTCTTTGCAGTTTTCTTTATTATTATTTTATGACACTACTAACTTATTTTTTCTCTTAACCAGGAAAAGTGGATTGAAGTTGCCTCAATGAAAGTGCCTAGAGCAGGCATGTGTGTTGTGGCAGTCAATGGGCTTCTGTATGTTTCTGGAGGTCGATCTTCCAGCCACGATTTCTTGGCACCAGGTACCTTGGACTCAGTTGAAGTTTATAACCCTCATTCAGATGCATGGACTGAAATAGGTAATATGATCACCAGTCGTTGTGAAGGAGGTGTTGCTGTACTATGAACTCTAAACTATAAGAGAGCGCAGGAAACATTTTGAAAATATAGGTTCTGACTTTTTGCAAATCACACATGTATTTGGTCATAGGACCCTTTAATTCTGTTGAGTTTTCCATGTATTTGATAGATAAATAACTAAAGATTATTTTTCTAAGAATTTGAGTGAAAAGGATATGGAATATGTCCTAAATTAATAAAGAGCTCACAAAAATTTGCCACGCTTACTAATAGAAATGCTGTTTATGTTAAAAAATTATTCAGTTAGGAGTAGAGTCCTATTTGTAAAAGTTATTTTCTAGAAACTTCTTGGCAAATAGCCCCTTTAGCAGCTTCTCCACTGCAGTTCAAGCTGTAACATGACCCTGTGTGATATAAGAGTATCAGTGGAACAGTTTCAAGGTGTTGAAAATTTATAATGCAATCCAGAGCACAATTTTTCTTTTCTTTTCTTTTTTTGGTTAATCCTCACCTGAGGGTATTTTTCCATTGATTTTTAGGGACAGTGGAAGAGAGAGGGAAAGATAGAGAGAAATATCAATGTGAGAGGAGATTAGTTGTCTCTTGCACGAGACTTGACTGGGGCCCAGGCCAGGGAGGAGCTTGCAATGAAGGTAGGTGTCCTTGACCGGAATCAAACCTGGGACCCTTTGGTCCACAGGCTGACGCTCTATCCACTGAGCTAAACTGGCTAGGGCCAGAGCACAATTTTTCTTGGCTATAGTTTAATTTATAGTGAATAGCTAATGAAACAATATCCTACTTTTACTTGATGCTAGGAGTTTCACTAGCCCCAAACTTTTTTTTGAAATATATTTTATTGATTTTTTATAGAGAGGAAGGGAGAGGGATAGAGTTAGAAACATTGATCAGCTGCCACCTGCACATTTCCTACTGGGGATGTGCTTGCAACTAAGGTACATGCCCTTGACCGGAATCGAACCTGGGACCTTTCAGTCCACAGGCCGATGCTCTATCCACTGAGCCAAACCGGTCAGGCAGACCCAAACTTTTTAAAAATATATATTTGTGTTGATTTCAGAGAGGGAAGGGGAGGGAGAGAGAGTTAGAAATATCAATGAGAATCATTGATTGCTTGCCTTCTGCATGCCCCACACTGGGGATTGAGCCCGCAACCCAGGCATATGCCCTGAGTGGGAATCTTCCTGGTTCATGGGTCGACACTCAACCAGTGAGCCACACCTACCAGGGATAGCCTCATATTTTTTCTTGACAGCAGATATATGGGAGAGACATAATAGCCACTGTTAGAAACATCTAATACAGAGATAACAGCATTAAAAAAAAGTTTTTGCTCACTTATGTCTTTTGTCTTGATGCTGAGAATGAAAATAATTAAGAGGAGGTTCTTAGTGATAGTCCTTTATTGCAATAGGATGATGGAATGGGTGATAGAACTCAGTAGGTGGTATGCACCTACTATATTTCTCCCCCATTTTCTAAATAGGCACCAAAAATATGTTTGGCTCTGGGTAGATGGAATTTTATTAGATCTAGCTTTGTAAAGCTTACTTGTACTTGGGCAAGCCTAAGTATGAGCTCACTACAAAGCTACTGCCTGGCTTGGAGAAGGTAGAATTTTAGATACCTGTGAAAATTCTTATAGATACTGACTCATAAGATGAAAGGCTTTTGATTCAAAACTACTTCTCAAAACTTATTTTTCCCCTGAGTAGCATTTTAAAGAATTGTTGTCTGTCCAGTTCTGAAAGATTTATGTAAATGATCATCACTTTTATTTCTACTAGTCAGTTGGAGCCATTTATATGAAAGATCTTGCATACAATTAGGTTTTTACCTAGCTCATGCCAGGATTTGATTAGTATATTCTCCCTTTTCTTTACTAAAGTCCTTCAGTATATTGTTATAAGTATCGACAGCTTATTTAGAATGAAAACTTTAAGCATTAATATCCAAAATATTTGGATTGGCTCACAAGAATACTTTTCTCCATAACTTAACCATATGCTTGTGTTAAGAAAAACTTATGGCCCTGGCCAGTATGACTCAGTTAGTTGGGCATCATTCCATGCACTAAAAGGTTGCCAGTTCAGGGCACATGCCCAGGTTTGGCTCAATCCCCGGTCATGGGTGTGTAGGAAGCAGCTAATCAATGTTTCGCTCTCACATTGATATTTCTTTCTCTCTCCTTTTCTCTCTTTTTAAAAGTCAATTTAAAAATCTTCCAAAAAAAAGAAAGAAAAGCTTATATAGTGCAGACAGAAAGCTCTAAAAGTCTGAAAGGTCACAAATACCTAATTGGGATCTGCAAAACGTAAAGGAATGAAATGTCAAGTTAATTTGTAGGTTATTTAAGCTCGTGTGCCTTTAATATTTCTAGTTACAGAGAATCTGCTTTCAAAAGAGATTTATAAAATGCTCCTAATTTAATTTTCATTATTGCCTAGCAACCTAAAATGGCACTGTGAAAGGGGCATTATGTACTACTGTGGCAGAAATGTAATGTCAAGACAATGTTTGGCCTTAATAGGTCCAACTGATCCCTGAAAAATAGGTAATTGTAAATATGCTTATTGTTCCCTAGGTAATGACAGATAGTTTTTAAAAAATACATACTAATAAAGTATTTTGATTTTTGCTCTTCCAAGATTTTGCTTTTCTTTCTGAGAAAGATCTTCTGAAGAGTATGAGTTTTTCTATTATGTATTTTTTGACTTTAGAGAGGACGGGAAAGGGAGAGATAGAAGTATTGATGAGAATCATTCATTGATCAGCTGCCTCCTGCACAATCCCTACTGAGAATGAAGCCTGCAACCTGGGCATGCACCCTTAGCCAGAATCGAACCCAGATCTTTCAGTTCACAGGCTGATGTTCTATCCACTGAGTCAAACTCGATAGGGGAAGAGTATGAGTTTTCTTTCCTTTATTATCAGGCTATAGTAAACTGTTCTCTACCTTGTAAAGAAGGATCATGTGGTGATTTCAGCCACAGGCTTTACCTGGTATACTTCTCAATGATCCAAACAAGTTCTAGCTCTGTGATATTATATTTGTTTGCTTAGGGCTGCTGTAACAAAGTACAAAGAAATTTTTTTAAATGTTACTGATTTTAGAGAGAAAGAAGTGAGATAGAAACATGAATGAGAAACACTGATTAGCTGCCTCCTGCATGTCCCCTACTGGGGATCAAACCCGCATCCCGGTCATGGGCCCTGATCAGAAACTGAACTGGTGACCTCTTGGTGCATGGGTTGATGCTCAACCATTGAGCCACACCAGCAGGGCACAGAAATTTAAATAACATAATTTATTGTCTCATAGTTTCAGAGACCAGAAGTCTGGACTCAAGGTGTTGGTAGAGTTGGTTCCTTCTGAAGGCATCACTCCTGGACATACAGATAGCCATCTTCACATTCACATGGCATTCTCCCTGTATACATGTTGTCTCTAAATTCTCCCTTGTTATAAGAATTCCAATAATATTACATTATAGCCTACTCTTATGACTTCATTTTAATCATTATTACCTCTGTAAAGACCCTACCTCCAAATAAGGTCACATTCTTAAATATTGGGGATTAAGACTTCCACACACAATTCAATACGTAACAGGTGTGTAAACAGGCTACCAATCTAGACTCTTATCTCTTCACTGCAAGAATCACTAGCACAGAAGTCATATGTATATAATTTACTTAGGAAATTTGATATTTGAATACTTACACAAAGATAACATACCAGGTGAAATCATTTCCTTATTTCTATTCTTACAAAAATTCCTTTTTTACGAGACTAAGAATCTTAAAAGACAAGGTTTTCAAATTAGAATCTAAGGTGATGTTTTTGCTGTTTTGAAAAAGCTTTCTGGGAGTTAACATGTAACACTAGATAGCCCTGCTCATTAGAATATCAAGATGGCTCCAGCTTGATTTTTCTTAATTTTATGTACTAACGGCTTTATCTTTTAAATAATTTTGACCTGCTGGTGTTCTATTTGGTGATAAGTTGCATCTATACTCTGCCAAATATCCTGATAAAAACTAGAAAAAGTGTCCAGATTCTCTTTAAACACGACTTCCCCTCGTGACACTACTCCCAAATGACTTTAGAGCCACAGATCCTCTTAGCTCATATAACTAGGTTATACTAGGTAAAATGAGCTTAGGAATGCAATCCCCGGGGCAACTGCAATGAAAACTTTACCCTGGAACCGCTTATTGTTTTCAGACATTCATGGATTGAAGTTTTCCTCTTGAAATGGGAGAGTGTGTGTTTTTTTCAATGATCATAGGCTCTAGCAAAAGGGATTTTTTTCACTTTTAGCTTTTGTTTTTTTGTGTTTTTTTTTTCAAAATAAAACTTTGAAATGAGTGGATCACTATATAATTTCTAAGACTGAATGAGAACTCTAACCTAATTATGACATAAAAAAGGACTTGTTAAGGATTTTCAAGTTGTTGATTATATAATTCTTATGAAATAGATTTTTTAGAAGTGAAAAAATACAACTAAATTACCATTGGTGGGAAACAAAGAGCTAAACAGTAGAAGAAAAAGGATATGCAAAACAACCTCAGAAGGCTGTAGCCAACGTGCTAACATCATCTACCAAGTAGTTTTATATTTATTCTACTTGACCAGGTCTCTGTGGTCCTTTCTCTGGATAAATATTTTTAAGTACTAAAGTGATTACAAACGATAAAAAGGCCACAAAAGTGACTACTATCCTCAGGGCTTTGAACCAATTGGGATAATCTGGCAAAAGAAAAAGATCATTATGTAATGCTATCCCCAGACCTATTATTACTGTGACTATAGCTTCACTGAGCCTTTCAGACATAAGGAAGGCAAACCATGAAAACAGGACAGGAGCTGTACTACTAGCTAAATTGAAGTAGTCTTGTTTGGCTGGACTACCTTCTGGCAGAGCAAAACCCCATCTGATCCCTCCCAAGAAAGAGAGGAAACTGGCTCCATAAGCCATCTGAGCAAAAGCTAATACGGGGATATAAGTCTTCACCATCACCATGATCAGTGGTGGAGCAAGGAAAGGGATTAGTCCCGCCAGAGAGATATACAATGCTGGCTTTGGGCTGTCAGGCAGGTATGTGATAGTTTTTGGTGGCCTGGCTGGAAGCACTTCTTCCTTCTGCTTCTTCTTAAAGCTGCATGGGGAAGTATGATAGTATTGTATCTTGCTCATACACACTGGAAATGATGAGAAAAGCCTAGGCCTCAGAAACAAAGGTGAAAAGTTCTGCTGGAGACATGCCTTGAGAGAAAGTGTTTCTATTTTTCTGCTGGCTTTTAGTCCAACTGTGGAAGGGTACTTCAGCATCTACATAAGAGAAAATAAACCAGAAGACAAAAGCAGATTTTTTTCACCAAATGTCTTAATTTCAAACTAGAACAACATAAAAACAAGCTAACTGCTTTCTATTAGCACATCGAACTTTACAGGAAGGTTGGACTACAGAGTGATGTTATTGCTAAGACTATTAACAGCTATACCACATACAAAAGAAACTACTGAATATAAGTCAGTTATATTTTGGCTTACCACTAATCATATCCCATGAGAAGATAACTCAGAAGAACAGGTAAAGACTGGATATTTAGTATTTGGCATTCAAAACTGCCTCTTGTACTTATAAATTGCAAAAGCAGTTGCACGAATCACTGAGGCAATGCTATTTTATGTAGAGAAAAGCAGTGTACTTTCCAATATAGCTTTATGGAACAGTGCATACTTTTCATAGCCCCATGCCTTTCTACATGTCTCTGCCTAGCATTCTGGCTTACTACTTTTCTATTTGGGAACTGTTTTTGTTTTTTTTTTTTTAATACATTTTATTGATTTTTTACAGAGAGGAAGGGAGAGGGACAGAGAGCCAGAAACGTCGATGAGAGAGAAACATCGATCAGCTGCCTCCTGCACATCTCCCACTGGGGATGTGCCCGCAACCAAGGCACATGCCCCTGACCGGAATCGAACCCGAGACCCTTCAGTTCACAGGCCAACACCCCATCCACTGAGCCAAACCAGTCAGGGCTGAGAATTGTTTTTACAAATTCAGCTTAAAACTTTATCCAATCTACCCTGGCCGGTTTGTCTCAGTGGACAGAGCGGTGGCCTGCTGACTGAAGGGTCCCAGGTTCAATTCTGGCCACGGGCACATGCCTGGGTTGTGGGCTCGATCCCCAGGGTGGGACATGCAGGAGGCAGCCAATCAATGATTCCCTCTCATCATTGATGTTTCTGTCTCTCTCTTCTGCTCCCTTCATCTCTGAAATCAATAAAAATATATTTAAAAAAACCAACTTCCTCCAATCTGATTTAATGCTCCTATAAGTAAGTACCCTATGTTTACTTCCATTATAATTCTCACAGTGAATTAAAATTGTGAATAGACTTGAGAACCAGATTTTTTTCTTTGCCTTAAAAAAAAAAATCCTTATGCCTTTCACATTATGTGACCAAATAAACTTCTCTGCTGATTCTATGGTTTAGTAAGCAGGTTCCAGACTTCAACTAGTAAATAGATTATAAGTAACTCAAGAAGTGTTAGATGAAAGCAAAAATGAAGTTATTTAAGAATTTTGGTGATTCCTTAAAACGCCAAGAATGATTCCATCTTGGGACCTCTTTTTTCCTTTAGTCTAGAATGTTCTTCCCTGAGCTACCTGCATGGCCCATTCCCTAATTTCTGACTACCCCATTTATATAAAGTGCAATTGTAAGTCTATTTTTTAATTTATTTTTTAGTTTTTATTGATTAAGGTATTACATATGTGTCCTTATCCTCTCATTGCCTCCTCACCCCCCTAGTGTCTGTGTCCATTGAATATGCTTATATGCACGCATACAAGTCCTTTGGTTGATCCCCCCCCGTCCCCTACCCTCCCCTGCATAAGTTTATTTTTGGCAATCCATATTCCCTTCTGCTTTATAGTAGTCCATAGCACTTACCACTTGATATATTAAATATTTTACTTATTTGTACTTTATAAACACAAACACACACATATACCCAAATACCAGGAAAGGATTTTTTTTTTGGTCTTTTTTTTTCACTGCTATTGCCCAGCCAAACTATGCCTGGCAAGTAGTGCTCAAATATTTGCTAGATAAACCAACCTTTGAAGATGCTTGAGAAAACTTCCAGATGAAGTGAAGCATACTGGGACCTAATGAAGTCTTGCTCAGGAAGATGCCAGGAAGTTCTGATTAATGTATTTTTATTCCTAAGTGGACACGCTGAATCAGAAGCATGTTGCTGTGTACAAAATAAGATGTCAAAAAAGAACAAATAGATGTCAAAAATAATTTTCTTCATTTTATACGTAATTTTCTTAAAGTAACTTGAGAATTGCTGGCTGGCATGACTCAGTGGCTGAATGTCGACCTATGAAACAGGAGGTTAAAGTTCGATTACTGGTCAGGGCACATGCCCTGGTTGCAGGCTCAATCTCCAGTGTGGGGCATGCAGGAGGCAGCCAATTGATGATTCTCTCTCATCATTGATGTTTCTATCTCTCTCTCCATCTCTGAATTCAATAAAAAAAATTTTTTTAAATAATAAAGTAATGAGAATTTCTTCTATATAACAGTTTCCTTTGAAAACAATCATCATAATTTTCAAAAAATCAGTAACATGTTAGTAGATCCTTTCCTTCTCTGAAAGGATCTATTAATGCACAGAGATCTGGATTTTACAGATAACCATTATTTCCCAGCTGTGTGTCCTTAGATAAATTGCTTCCTTGAAGTGCTAATTTCTCATCTTTAAAACTAAAGGTCATAGCATCCATGTTCTTTTTTCCCCCTTACTTATTTTGGGGCTTAGAAGTTGATAGCTCAAAATAATGACAATAATACAATTCAGCTGTGAACCAGACACTGTGTTTGATATACAAAAACTAATGAATTACAAACACCTCATCAACTTGGTGCTGAGAGACTGTATAACCTGGTAAGCTAGAGCACAAACTTTGGAATCAAACAATCTAGATTGGAATCCTGGCCCTATCACTTATTAGCTGTGACTTCAGATAAGCATTTAATCTTGCTATGATGCAGTTCATTCACCTTTGAAGATAAGGATTACAATAACTACACAGGACCGCTGTAAAAATTTAATCATTTGATACATGTAAAGAGCTAAGAACTATCTCTAACACACAAAAATCACTCAAACAATATTTGCTGCCCTGCCTGGTTTGGCTCAGTGGCTAGTGTCGGCCTGCAGACTCAATTCTGGTCAAGGGCACATACCTAGGTTGTAGGCTCGATCCTCCCAGCCTGGTCTGGTCTGGGTGTATGCTGGAGGCAACCAGTCGATGTGTCTCTCTCACATTGAAGTTTCTGTCTCTCCCATTCCCTTCTACTCTCTCTCAAAATCAATGGGAAAGTATCCACTGTGAGAATTAACAACAAAAAAGGTTTTTTTACCCTAGCTGGTTTGGCTCATTGGCTAGTGCATCAGCCTATCGACTGAATGAATGGTCCCAGGTTCCATTCTGATCAAGGGCACATGGTTGGGTTGCCGGCTCAATCCTCAGTAGGGGGTGTGCAGGAAGCAGCCGATCAATGATTCATCATTTATGTTTCTATTTCTCTCTCTCTCTCCCCCTTCTCTAAAATCAATAAAAATGCATTTAAAAAATAAAAATATGTATTTTAAATTATTCAATTCTTATTTCCTCCTTATTTTTAATGTTTATTATTGATTTATTATGACTTATATAAGTAGCCAGTAAAGTGACTGAGAATATGAATCCATGTCTTATGTGAGTCCCATTCTTTGTTCTTTTCCCCCCGTTTTTTTTGTTTTGTTTTGTTTTCTTATGTGTGTCCCCCTTAACCAGGAGAATGAGGTGTCTAAAAAATCCCAAACCAAAAAAAGTTAAAAATCCCAAACCCACAGTTGCCTCTCCATTAACAATTTTAATTAATGAACTTCTTTTATTTGTGTGTGGTTGTTTTTAGTTACTGATTTTTAGAAAGGGAGGGAGGGAGAGAGACATTGATTTGTTGTTCCACTTACTCATTCTTGGTTGATTCTTGTATGTGCCCTGACTTGGGATGGAACCTGCAACTTTGGCTGTGGAAAGACGCTCTAACCAAGGCAGTGAACTAATTTCTTGATCACAAATCTGGGAATTCCTGTATACTGGTCAATGTCATTCTATACATAGGAAGCAAGTAGTAAGTTAAGTTATCCTGGGCCTCTGAGAAGATCTTAAAATGGCACCCACCACATACACCTCATAACTCCCAGACACACATTTATCTGCAGGACCCACACAATCACTTTTATGCAACATCACCTGCTTAAGGGCCTTCTAGACCACCCCCACTTAAAATCTCAGCGTTCTGACTCACGTCTGCGTCTTTCCCTCCCCACGCCCGTGGCCCCTCTGCTGCCTGGGACAGTCTGTCCTGCTCCTCACAGCGGGCTGACTCAGTGCTGCTCCCTCTGCTCTCTCACCCCTGAACTCCCCTGTCTGTCCCTGCACTCGCTCCCCAACTGTTCTCCTCTGAACCAGTGTCTCTATCTCAAGTGCCGCCTCCTGTGCGGCCCCCACTTCTGCTCACCAGGACCCTCTCCCTCTCAGCCCCCCTTCCTCTCTCTGGGGCTCCCCCTCCTCCGCGTTCACCCCCCTCCCAAAAAAAAGAAAAACCTCAGCGTTCTCTCCACCTTTGGAGCTCTCTATGCTGTGTGATATATATGTTTTCCAACTCGTGAGTTAAAGCGAATAAATGATAGCCTAATACCCGGGGATGGCCAATTGGTTAGGGAATCAAGAACAGACCCAAGGGTTAATCCGCTTCAATTTAGGCGAAACGCTCAGTATTTCCACTGCCCCAAAAGAAAAAGTTGCAAACTGCAAGCCTCAGAGCCTGTATCTGAGAAAAGGGGATGAAGTGTGAACTCTCGGATCCTCGGTAAACTTTCCCCGACAATGCCCATGTCTCCGGTTTACTGCCAACCCCTATTGCCCCCCTTTCCAACCTGCATTTCTGGCAGCAGCCCTACTACTCACTTTCCAGTGTCGCGCGGAGAGATGGAAAGCTGAGCTGCAAGAAGAGCCAAGCGCTCCTGAAAAGGCACTTCCGGAAGTGGGGTTAGACAGTCCTTCATTTCCTGTCAACTGAAAAAATGAATCCGGGTAGAATCGTGAGCAGCGCTAAGTGGTTCCTACTTTGGGCTTTCCTTTCCGTCTTGGGCCCTTCTCTGAATTTAGTGAAATCCGGCTTGTGAAGTTTGCAGGGTACCTGAAGGATCCTTGCCTCTCTATTCCAGGTTTCCTAGGCAGTTCGGTAGGTAGAGTGCAACATCTGAAACAATCTCAGAGTGATGGTGCAAGAAGGTAGGAGAGATTTGGAGTCTAGACCAAGTGTGAGTTGGCCAAATTGCTTGTCATCTCTGGCGCTCATCTTTTAGTGTGCAAAACAACAGAGTTCTCAGATCTCAGATCTCACTGCGACTAGGGTCCTCGTAAACAAACGTGAACATGGAACATAGTGTTAGTTGCCTACCCAATATCCATTTCTCTATCTTCCATATTAACGGAATTCCAGTTTTGTATGGGGCACCAACGTATGAAGAAGAAAAAACTTTTTACTTCCATTCTCTTTGCGAGGGCCTGGAAACTTCATTCAGAAATGAGGGGAGCCCTACTTGTGTGGCTCAGAGGTTGAACGTGGGACCATGAATCACATCACTGCTGTGGGCTCAGTCCCCAGTGAGAGACGTGCAGAAGGCAGCTGATCAGTTTTTCTCTTTCATGGATGTTTCTCTCTATCCCTCTCCCTTCCTCTCTCTAAAATCAATAAAAAGTACTTTTTTAAAAAAAGGAAAGAAGAGGACAGGTGGGGGGATGGGAAAATATTAACCAAAGAACTTATATGCATAACCCATGGACGTGCAGAGTAGGGGAAGCCTGGGGTGGAGGTGGGACTGGGTGTAGGGGGACAGAAAAGGGGAAATGGACATCTGTAATACTGTCAATAAATAATTTTTCTTAAGAGCACAAGGGGCAGGATTTTCATGCTCATGAAAGGTGTGGTAAGAGCTTTGGGGGTGATTCAAAAAGTTAGATCATTCATCCTGTCACTCTTGCTTTAATTTTTGTCGGTTATGTGACCTTGGGCGATTCTCTGGGCCTCCATATTACAATCTATCGAAGAGGAACAGCACCAAGCAATTAGAGTGGCCTTCTTAAGACAAGTGAAAGACAGCTCAAGAGGCCCACGCTCGCCAGGTTCTCCATCCCTCCGGATTCTGGGTAGCCCTGCTTCCTGGCTGCCGGTCATCATGTGATTTAGCTTCCAGGGCTGCATGGGCTCTCAGCAAATTCTTCGTAATTGTAACCGCTTCTGGTCGCGATAGGCTTTCGCTTTTATTTCCTCCTTTGTGCGTCTTGGCAGCGCCGCCTCTTCCCGCCGTGCAATACCCATGAGACTTTAGTTTGGGAAACAGCTTCTCCGCTGGTCAGAGGCCAGAAATCCGCGCGGTGCTGGTCCAGGGCGTGACGCCAGCCGTCGGGCGGAACTACGGCTCCCGGCGGGTAGCGCGTCGCGCGGCGGAGCGCAGGCCCGCTGGGGGCTGGAGTCTTAACGACACGCGCTCGCGAAGGAGCGGAAGGTGGGGCAGGGTCGGCCAACGCGTGCTCCTGCGAAGAGGGCTTGCTAGTCCTCGTCGAGGTAATTTGGGGCTGGGTATGGGCGGGTAAAGTAGGAGGGAGCAGAAAGGCGGGTACACATAGACACCCCCCCCGCCCGTTGACTCGCGTCCGGGCCCTGGGGTTGGGCCGGAGGATGAGCGGAGCCTCCACGGCTGCTGGCCCCGCCTCTGGTCGAGGCGGAGGGAGCTGGGGGTGGGGCAGGGAGTAACCGCCGCTCACGTGCCCCGAACGTTGCCGGCGTCGGGCGTCGGGCGCCGGCGGGGTCACCCGGGAGCAGCGCGCGTGCGCGTGCGTCCCTAGTGGGCGTTGGGAGTGGGGGTGTGTGTGCGGCGGTGTTGAATGGGGGCGGGCTGGGCGGATCGTCGCTCCTCCCCCTCCGCCCGCCGGGCCCCTCCTGGCCAGTGTGGGCCGGGCAGCCATTTTGGGAAGAGCTTTGTTATGGTTGTGGGCTCTGCAGCTCTGCGGGATCAGGAAGCCGGGGACGCGTCCTCAGACACCGCGCTTCGTGCCTCGCTGCAGCCCGGCCGCTGCCCAGTGAGTAGGGGGTCCCGACAGCGGGGCGATGGGAGACCTAGCGTTTTCCCTGGCGCGGGACTCCGCCCGGTGCCCGACCGGCCGTCTGTGGAAACAAGTTGGAGGCGGCTCTCACACAGGTGGTTGGGTGTCGGTGGGCCCCGGGGGAGCGGAGCGGAGCCCGCGGGTCGTGTGGTGGGCACCGGGCACCTCCCCCCCGCGCGTGGGCTTCGGGCGCGAGCGGCGCCGCCGGAGGGCTCCCGCTTCCACTCGGGCTGCGGGTCGGAACGCTCACCTGCGGCGCTCGGGCTCCTCTGCAGGCGTCGCAGCCCGGCGGTTGAGTGACTCGGTTGACGGGTTTCCCTTTCTCCTTAGGTCAGAGCCGAGGGCTGTCTTCCCAGTGAAGGAAAACAGAGGAAATAATGGTGTTAGTCAGATGTGCTGTGTGTGAGGGGGAAAACCTTTAACCCCAACGTTCCGGTTCTCCTTGGTAGCGAGGCGTTTTCGTTGATTTAGCACCTGCCATCACGACCCTCGTAAAAAAAGCTGGTGGATCTTGAAATACGATGAGGATGTGTTGTGTGTGTTTGGTTGTTGTTTTTTTTTTTTCTGTTTTAAATCTAACGCACACGCACACACCCCCGGTGAAATTCAAAAGAAACGCTGAATCTAAAATGGCTGGAGCTTGGGGAAGTGCCCTGAGCTTCGGTAACTTCGAATAAAATACGTGAAATCGCCTTAAATTTTTAGTTGTTTGTTCTACGGGGACAACTTAATCTGTTGATCTTTTGGTTTTCTTGTAATCGATGTCTTATCTTGAAAAGGCCTTGGTAGGTGAAAACAAACGTGAGGCCAAAGAAGTTTGCTTACTTCAGAAGTTTACGTAAGAGCGGGTGCGGGGTTGGTTGGTTGTCATTGCCTATAGTTTTGAAATTGTGCTGTGGCGTTCATTTTATCTCCCAGCCTTGTGCTCTGAGGTTGGTTTTTGTCACGTTGGTTGAAATGACCTGCTCTTTGATATTTGCTGCTTCGGGGAAAAGGGAGTTGAGGGGTGGTTCGTGTTTTAGTTTAGTAACCAGTCGCTTTCCTGTGCCAGCCCCTTCCGGAAGCGCAGTGACGGTGCTGTTCGCACGCTCAGCCCTGCGGCCGCGGCCGCTGCCTTTCCTGAGGTCTCAGGTGGGATCCTGAGCGGGCGTCCGAGCGCCCTTCACTGGAGAGGTAGGTGCAGGACCAGGGACGACAAACTTCAGCTGTGGGGCGCCTAGTTGTTGTGCCCTTTGAAACAAAAGCCTGTCTTTTTGTTTGCGCTTTTTTTTTTTTTTTTTTTACTATAAGATCCAGCGGTATAACTGAAAACAAAAAGGCAGAGAATGTAAACCAGAAACAGTTAAGTGTTTGGGAAGGTGCTTGAGTTTCAAATTGTAATCTGTCTAAGCGATAATAAAATGCTAATGTGAATGAGAACTTTGGAATTAATAGTTAAATAAACTGTTGTTTTTTTTCGAGTCAGTGTCAATTTACCTTTCTACATTCTTTCAATACATTTGTTTTTGTCAGTTTATTTTTTAGGATTTTTTTTGTTCTTATTTTGGTGGTTTTACCAAAAAAGAAAAACATTTAAAGTGCTTTATAGAAATTACGAGACAGTGTGTTTGTTTTTTTTGTCATTGTTTTCTACCTGACCCCATAAACTTAGATGCGACCTTATTGTAATTTGTTTTCAGGGTATTGTAATTTGTTTTCAGGGTACTCAAATGATTTGTATATGGTGATACATTCTTTCAATTGATACTAGGTAGTACACTATCAGAGCTCTTGAAATTTGGGGGGCGGGGAATGTTATGAAGCCTTTCTTATTTTGAGTGATTTCAGCTATTTTTTTTCTATCAGTGGCTGTTTAAAAGCTTGGCTAAAGAGGGGGCACATGCAACAATTTTAATAACTGGAACAGTAAGAGATCTGGAGCACATTTCTGCTTACAAATTCATTTTCAAATGCTTAAAGATAAAACACAATTCTGAATCAGACTTCAGCACATTGCATACGTTTTATGATTAAAGTGTATACACTTAATGACAGTGATAACTCTGATGTTCCAGAGACTGACTCTTCCTTGAAGTGCTTTACATTTATTAATTTATTATTCCTATGAGGTAAATACTGTTTTACCCCTCATTTTTTAGTTGAGGAAAAAAAGCCCAGAGACTCATCCAGCTAGTATTTAAACCTATGCTAGTGGAAAGATGAGAACACACAAATTTTTAAAGGATCAGCTGGAAAAGTAGTCCATATAAAAGATAAATTTTGAATTTCATGGTTTTTCAAATGGATGGTAAAAAATTCTACGTGGTGCATAGATAATGCTACCTCATAAATGACTGTTAATCAAATTCTGAATTTTATTTCTTGCTGAAGTCTGCTCAAAACAAAGCTGACTATAATCAAACTTGAATCTAATCTAATAAAAGAGTAGTATGCAAATTAAACATCACTCTGAGACACCTAAGCCATGCCCACCAGCCAGTCAGAGCGGCTATATGCAAATTAACCCAGCCAAGATGGCAACTGGCAGCCACAGAGCTAGAGCAAACAGGAGGCTTCGTTTCCTGCCTACGCCTCCACTCAAGGCAACAAAGTTTCAGTTACAGAAGATAAACCCCAGAACCCTCGCCAGCTGGCCTTGTGGGGACATTGAGTGGGAGCTGTGGGCAGCCTGAAAATGGCACTCAGCCCCTCACCCAGGCTGGCCACACCCCCATGGAGTGAGGGTCCCAGCTGGGGGGCTTGGCCAGCCTGCAAACAGCCATCAGCCCCTCACCCAGGCTGGCCAGGGATGCCAGCAGGTGGACATCCCCCTCCTGCATGCCCCCCACTGAGGATCGAGCCCACAACCCTGGCATGTTCCCTTGACTGGAATTGAACCCGGGACCCTTCAGTCTGAAGACTGATGCTCTATGCACTGAGCCAAAACATTTATGGCTTTTTTCTTTTCTTTTTGAGAGAGAGAGAGAGAGAGATTCGTTGTTTCACTTACTAATAATTGTGCATTCATTGGTTGATGCTTGTAAGTGCCCTGACTTGGGATAGAACCCACAACCTTAGTGTATTGGAATGATGCTCTAACCAACTGAGCTAACCAGGCTGTTTTTCATTTTTTAGACAGAACAGGTCAGTTCTCCTTTTTAAGAAATCCAGAAGTACATGACTTGGGGTGGTGAACACAGTGCAATATGCAGATGATGTATTCTAGAATTGTATATCTTAATCCTATGTAATGAATAAATTTAATCCCAGTAAATTTAAAAAAAAAAACACTGCAAGAGGGTATGTATGGTGCCAGTATCAGCATGCTGGGTGCTAGAAATACCTAGATGACCTTAAAACATTTCCTGCCACCAAAGAATTTGAATTTACAAAAATATTCATAGGTTAACAACGAAGCTGTCTTTCAAGTTGATTTTTAAAAAAATATTTTTATTGATTTCAGAGAGGAAAGAAGAGGGAGAGGGAGACCTCCATGATGAAGAGAATCATGGGTCGCCTGCCTTCTGCAAGTCCCCCACCAGGGATTGAGCCCACAACCTGGGCATGTGCCCTTGACCGAAATTGAACCTGGAACCTTTAGATATTCTATACACTGAGCCAAACCGGATAGGGCTCAAGTTGATTTTTTTTTAACATACTAATTAAATTTACTTCCTTTTCTTTATTTTTTAAATACATTTTTTTTTTTTTTATTTCAGAGAGGAAGGGAAAGGGAGAAAGAGATAGAAACATCAATGATGAGAGAGAATCATTGATCAGCTGCCTCCTGCATGCAGCCTACTGGGGATCGAGCCAGTAAGCTGGGCATGTGCCTTTAACTGGAATCCGCAGGTCATTGCTCTATCTGCTGAACCAAACCAGCTAGGGCTACGTGCCTTTTCTATGATAAAACTATTTTGCCTTATAGTAACCAGACAGCAGGCTAAAGAATCACCAGCATAAGCAAAATCTAGTGCACTTTACTGAGCAGTAACTTTATTTATGTGGAATAAGTTTTGTTTGTTTTCAAAAATATTTAAGTTTGGCTATACTCTAAATTTATATTGCAAACTCTTGTTTCTGCTGATTATAAGTTTAAATTTTATTATATAAAATATTCCTTTTTGAATTATTGCTATTCTTAAAGTTTATATATGTAAGTATCTTGAAAAGTTGGTTTGGATGCTCTTTAGCTAGTTAATTAAAAGGTAGAGCTATTCCAGTGTTTCTGCTATGTGTTTATGAATTATTAGCTCGACTTTTTAATTAGTCTCTGCAGGTATGATGGGAAGGGTAGTGAGAACCATTATTTTGGGTTTCATAAGCTAAAGCCTATAATATAGTCCAATTAAAATCTCACTATTCCTTAACTATGTATGGTGCCCCCCTTCCCTTCTACAAGTGAATGTACAGAGGTTCTGAGAAGTTAAATAAATTGATGTGACATAAGGAGAGATGGGGATTCAGGCAGTTTTATCTGCTTCCAAAGAGCTGTTTCCACTACATCATGTAGAGAGATAGTATGATATAGTAATTAAGGGTGCCAACTTTATAGCCTGAGTTTGAATCTCAGCATTGTCACTTGGCAGCTTTATGACTTGGGGAGAGTTTTAGGTAAGGTTTCTGTGCCATTTTCTTCCTCTGTTAAATGAGGAAAGTGGTACCTTCTCCTAGGGTTATTGGGGTTAAGAAATAAAATATTTGTAGAGTTCTTAAAACAATGCCTGACAATAGCGAGCACTTCATAATTGTTAAATATAACTTGTATGAAATTATATTTAATGTACATCCATTTACTGGTGGAGTGAAATCGGAGCAGGTCATTGCACATGGAGTTTTTTTGCTGTTTTTCTTTCGTAGATTCAATGTTTCTGTTGACTTTCCTAGTTTTTGTTTGTTTTTTATTTTTAAGCAGAATCCAGGCCCTAACACTATAATTGACTGATTTTCTTTCAAGCCTCTTAATTTGTATGTTTCTTCTCTTTTTTCTCTGCACTTTGTTGAAGAAACCAGGTTATTTGTCTTGCAGAGTTTCCCATATTCTAGATTTTCCTGACTTCCTGTAAATTGGTAGTTAGATGTTGAAGCTTAGATTGAAATTGATTTTTGGGGAAAAGAGTTAGGAGGCTACCTTCATAGGTGATTCTGTGCTTTTGGGGGATTCCATTTCAACCCCATTGAATATTAACTTTTTAGATAGTTTGTTTCCTGCCTTTTTTTTCTTTCGAGTATATATTGTGTTATGAAAATTGAGCGGAGTATGCTGGGTTTGCAGTGGTTTTGTATTCTGGTTTTGGGTATTTGTGAGTAGTTTTCTCAACCTATTTGATCTGAAATTTTCTCTTCCTCTTATTGTTTTATTCTCACCATCTAGTAAACATTTTATTCTTAACACTGATTGAATACACACTTTTGCCAGGTACTTCTCTTTTCTTTCCCCCAGGGGAAAACTTCCTGGCAACTATTTTTAACACTACATATATTCACTCATTTAATCATCAACTTTCCAACAACCTCGAAATTGTAAGTATTTGAAGCAAAAAGAAGTGAAGTAACTTGTTAGCCCAAAGTTGTACAGCTAGTAAATGACAGCCAGCTAGATCTAGAGTCTGCTCTTCTAACTTAAAAGTAATGTTTGAGTGGGAAGCAAAGTTTATTATTGAGAAGAGAAAACACTTGAAGTAAAAATGTATGTCTTCTGATATAGTAGTCACTACTATTAAATCTCAGTTATAAAAACGATAGTTTTTTTTAATGTGCGAAATAGACTGTTTACTAACATACGTAGGGAATTTGGAGCCTTTCAGGGCCAGTGTAGGTGCAAATATTTTATAAAAGTTACTATTAGCCTGTTTGTAGTGTAGCTGATAACTTTTGGGACAAATGCCAGTAAGGCATTTTTGCTGGTTCTAAACCCTTAGTTTTGGATACTTGCATAAATCTAATATACATAACTATCTAAATCTTATAGCCAGAATTTGCATTAGATAATAAATGTACATATCCATCATATTACTAGTATTCTTATTTGGAACTGTTGTCATTTCAGTGAATTCCATTTCTATAGTAAGTGTTTAAGTATGGTTGCAGCAAGTATTTGTGACTTTGAAAGGCAAAATATTGGGAAGGAGATTAAACACCTGAGAAAGGTTATAAATTTTAAGTTTTAAAATTTTTCTTTGTAAAATTACTTTCAGGAAATGTTTTTTGGAATATGAAGCAGAAGAAAGTACACATTAAAGTTTATTACTAATAGGAAGACTGGAAGAATTCTTGTGCTGTACATTGTACTCATTGGGCTTTAAAGCGATCCTTTGTTGTTCCATTTATCTGTTTATCATTTTAACCCCTTTCCAGTGTTGCAATTTTGTGACTCTTAAAGAGGATATTAGAAAGGCTGTGTGCCTATAATTTGTATGTACACACACATACACATATCTTATACATAAACTTTCTGTCCTGGACCCCTGGCAGCTTTGCCACTCAAATATACTTGACTGAGGACTGGATAGGTGCAAAGAAGCAAGGACAGTTTAGAATCCATTCCATTGTCTGGTGGCAGTGGCAGTGCTAGTGGAGCAGTTTCCTGAGGCTCTCCCTGTGGTGTGATCTTGGTTGGTGGTCTTGACTAAGCTTTACTTGGTTTCTGCATGTTTGCCAAGTTAAGGAGACTCTCATTCATTCTCTGAACTTCCTATATTTGATAAATTCTTTTTTTCTGGCCTAATCTACCTAAATACGGTTGGTTTCTTTGAGCCAAGGACCCTAATTTTTATTTTTATTTAGAACTAAGGGCCCGGTGCACAAAATTTGTGCACGGGTAAATTGGGGTGAGGGTGCAGGAGGGGGAGGAGGAGGGCAAGTGGGGAGGTCCCTCAGCCGGACCTGGACTTCATCCAATTCGGGAGCACTCAGGAGAAGTGCTGCTGATGGCTTGGACCCACTGCACCTGGTTCTCTGCTCTCTGCCGGGCCTGTCTGCTCCACACTATGGAGATGGGCAAGCAGGTGCTGCTGGGCGATGCCTGCAGGGTCCTTGATGGCTCGAACCCCCTCATCCCTTCCTTGGCAGCCATGGCTCCAGCCCAGCATAGGCCAGGGTAGCAGCTGGGATTCCCTGGTGGGTCTGGGTGGCCACACCCCCCCCTTCCCAGGTTCATGGCCCTGCTGCCTGAAATTGATCGCGGCTCACCCCCCTACTCTGCCCCTCCTGTGTGGCCTGCAGGAAGGCAACAGATGGCGAAGGCAGCGGACACAGGGAGGCAATTGTGTCCGCCGTGGCCGCCATGGGTTGCTTTCCGGTGGAGGTGCGGGGCTGCAGGTGGCTGGCTCCTCCCACCCCCCACTCCGCCCCTTCCGTGTGGCCTGAGGAGGCAACAGATGGCAGCAGCGGACACACGCAAGCCTCCCTGTGTCTGTCGCCGCCATCTTGGCTGGGCTAATTTGCATACCACCGCTCTGATTGGCTGGTGGGCGTGGCTTATCCCATTGCGGAGAAACGGTTAATTTCAATATTATGCTTTTGTTAGTTAAGATAGGAAGGGACCCTAATTTTTTAAATTGTCAATTTGCTCCTTCCAGATTTTGTTTGTTACTACCTCTATTTAAATAGGGTCGTTTCCTAACAAAGTGAAAAACTTCCATGAATGTCTTTTTAAAAGGTTTACCTTTTAAAAAGAATTTTCCCTTTATCTACTCTCAATTCTTTTCTTTTTTTTATTTCAGAGAAGGGGGAAAGAGAGATAGAAACATCGCTGATGAGAGAGTACCACTGATTAGCTGCCTCCTGCATGACCCCTGCTGGGAATCAAGCCCACAACCCTGCACTTGCCCTGACTGGAATTGAACCTGGGACCCTTCAGTCCTCAGGCCAGCTGCTCTGTATCTACCATATTTTCTGGCGTATAAGACGACTGGGCATATAAGATGACTGGGCATATAAGATGACCCCCAACTTTTGAGAAGATTTTCCTGGGTTAAAAAGTCCGGATGGAGAAAGTATGCTGCACAAAAAGGAGCCGACCAGAGACACTTAACGGTCTCCATCCGTCTCCATTGAAATGAATGGAGTGCCATTGAAATGAATGGAGTGCGGCTGTTTTTGAGCTCCCTGCACCATATGCGGCGAGTGGCTGCAGATTTTCCAGTTCAGCTCGGAAGTTTCAGTGCCAACCTCCGACTTTTGAGAAGATTTTCCTGGGTTAAAAAGTCGTCTTATACGCCAGGAAATACGGTACTCCCAGTTCTTTTTTTTTTTTTTTTTAACTTTGTATTATTTTTATTTCACAGGTCTTTGTTTTTCACTCCTAATTCTTAAAAGCAGTAGTTCTCAATGTTTAAAAATGTGTCTGCAGAAAGGTCTGGTTATTTTGTCTTGTGTTGTGTTCATATATGATTAAGGTTGGTGGGCCATAGAGGTTTTACAGCTTCAACTTTATATCTGCCAAACTGTTTTCTGAAGTGGTTATACAGTTTTACACTTCCGCCCACAACAGATGCGAATTCCTTATTGCTTTACATCTTTATCAATACTTGATAGTTGCAGAAGTTTCTTTTTGTTTGTTTGTTTAATATATCTTACTAGGGGCCCGGTGCACAAAAATTTGTGCACTCGGGGTGCAGGGAGTCCCTCAGCCCGGCCTGTGCCCTCTCACACTCTGGGACCCCTCAGTGGATGTCCTATGATGGCTCCAGTCTGCCAGGCGCCTTCTGTGTGTGTGTGTGTGTGTGTGTGTGTGT
>PVJC01023898.1:0-25978 GCA_004026665.1 Murina feae | reverse complement strand
GGGAACCATAAAAGAGATTGATTGATTTATACAAAGCTAACTTAAAAAAGTTTTAGTAAAACTTTCTAGTCACCAGACCTGTGGCCTACAGCCAAAGATAGACATCTCCTGCCCTGAAGTAATGACTGCCATTCTGGGGTCTGCTCTAACCCGATAGACATCTTCTGCCCTGAAGTAACGACTGCCATTCCAGAGTCTGCAGATAGGCTAATTCCCATGAACCTCCTTACCCACCTCCATCTCCTAAAGTATATATTGCCCTGCTGAACAAATAAAATTTTGAGGCTTGATCAGAACCCTGTCTTGTCTCCATTTCCTCGCGTCTCCTATCCTTTCATTCCCTTGCAGGAACCATTGCGGAAGTCCCCACATTGCATGTCCCACGGGTCAGGACACCTTCCAACATGTGAGGACACACAAAATGTCTGGGACCTAGAAAAGGGCCTTCGCTCGACTATGCTCACACCCTGATCTCAGACGTTTAGCTTCCAGAAATGTGAGAAATAAATGCATGTTGCTTATAAGCCACTCAGTGGTATTCTATAGCAGCCCAAATGGACTAAGGGGAATAGAAAGACTTTCCTGGCCCAAACAGATAGCTGATCCTCCCACTTTAAAGTTAGCATTTTAGTTTCTGGGTTGGCCTCTAGAAACCACCATGCATTGCTCTGGCTATTTTTTGACCAAATGTCTCTAGAAACATCCATGTAGAACTCACCTGTCCTTAACTCTAATCCTACCTGTAACCCTCAGTGGGAGCCCAGTACCCTAGCCTTTGCCACAGTCATACATACACATTGGACACTAGAATGGAAACTAAACAGGGCAGTGGCTTTTATCTGCTTTGTGCAGTGATAGAACTCAACAGCGTGGTGAAGGCTACTTCTTAGTTCCAACAATTCTTGACTTTTGCAGACTTTCTGTTTTGATTCCAAACTCTTGCAGCTTTTCTGACCACACACATTGTTTCTGCCTATGTTCTTCATATCCCTTCATTATCCTGTCTATCATTTCTGCTCCAAGATATATACCTACTGCATACATCTGGGGAACCGCAGTAATATAGCTCTGAGTGGGTTTGGAAGCTTCTGTTCATAGTGGGATACTGTATCCCTTGAACCTTTTGAGCAGTTGTTTCCATGATCTCTCCACCCTACATAACATGAACCCCATTTTCTCTGCAGTGTGTTCTACGGGCCTCGCCCAGGTCCCACTCTTTTAATTGCTCTCTATCCCATCCAATAACAGATTATCCCTCTGCTTCCAGGTGGTGATGGTGAAAGTGGCGCTTTAGCCATCCTTGGAAGACCGTGTGGAGGAGAACATGACATGTGTCAGAGGGGGCAGAGCGTGAGAGAGGGCAAGGCTGGAAGAGTTGGGGGACACAAGGTTTACGATCCAGGCAAATGTGAGCTCCACCCAGTTCTGCAAACTTCTGCTGTTGCTAACGAGACTTCTGAGCCTTCTCCTGAGCTGCGGGGCCTGCTTCTGCAGCCCCAGTCCCCACACTCTCCCTCTCATCATTCATCTCTACCGCACTGGCCCCTTGCACATCCTCAAGCGCACTGAGCTTTCACCTGTAGGCCTCCTGCTGCCTGGAATGGGCTTCCAACCACTTGGCCTTGCCAGTTTCTATTCATCTGCATGTACGTGTGGCTTTCTCAGTGTCCTTTCCTAACCCCCAGTTCATGTGACTCTCTCATTATGCTCCCTCCCTCATCATTTCTTTGCTGTCAGTGCACCCGGGCAATGCCTGGTTATGTACTGTGTGAGTGTGTACTGGGCAATGCCTTCCTCCTCTGTCCACTACAGCCTCAGCGGGCAGGGAACACATCTACATTCTCCCACAGGGCCTGAGACACAGCAGACTTTCGATAAATAATTTGTTGAGTGAATGAATATAAATGAAAGAATTTCTTAACCAGTTCCTCAATAATAAACGAGAAACATTACCATGTACCTGTCACGGCTGATGGAAGGGCTGGATGAGATAACCCGTGTAAAACTCCTCACAGCCCAGGCACACAGTGAGTACTGGTTCCCATTCCCTCCGCACCATGATTTCTTCTCATACTGATTCTGCCAAGGGGCACATTTCCATTTAAAAACAAACGCTTAAGAGACAAACAGGCCTAACGCATGCAGATCTATAAAAGTCTTTCTAATGATTTGCAGATATGGTGAAAGAAGCTATGAAGTCATCTGATGCACATGGCCAAGTAGCTCCATGATGTTTGCTTGTTCTTTGTGAATAAGCTTCTTGCTTCCAGAGAAGGAACAGAAGAAGCATGCAGATCAGTTGATGCTGATAAAAACAAAACCTAAATTTAACACATCTAAGTCCGCGAAGACTAATCAATTTTGTAATTTAAAGGGAAGCACTGAGGGAGAGAGCAGCCAGTCTGCTCTATCAGAATGAGCACCAAAATACATTCATTAGTGAAAATTTAGTTTTAAGAGACCCATGTATGAATCTTGCTGGAAAACACTGGCAGCCACACATAAATAGCTCAAAGTAGAAAATGATTCATTTTACATATCCAACTTATTCATAATTCCACCTATTTATGTTCCTTTCGAAGCCACACCATTTTTAATAAGTTTGCCTTTTGATTTTGTTTTAACTACTATTCTCTCTCTCTTTTTTCTCCACCCTACTATAATCAATTTTATTACTACAAAATAAAAACACATGATAACAAATTTAAACTACAAGGTATATAAAATGAAAAAAAAATTCTCTCCCCTCACTATTCTCCACTTACTGACCTACCCAGTCTCACTTCCAAGGTAACCACTGCTGACACTAATTTCTTCCATAACTTCCAGAATGTTCTATGCATACACCAATGTAGCATCTCAACCAGCTTTAAAACAAATGGGATCATATCGCACATGATGTTTTATCATTTCTTCTCTAAGAATATATTCTGGACAGCTTTTGATATCAGAATATATTTCACCATTGCTTTCTTTTTTAAAAAAATTTTTTAAAAATATATTTTATTGATTTTTTTTACAGAGAGGAAGGGAGAGAGATAGAGAGTTACAAACATTGATCAGCTGCCTCCTGCACACCTCCTATTGGGGATGTGCCCGTAACCAAGGTACATGCCCTTGACCAGAATCGAACCTTGGACCTTTCAGTCCGAAGGCCAACGCTCTACCCACTGAGCCAAACCAGTTACGGCTCACCATTGCTTTCTTATTAAACACTTCATTTTTTGTTGTTGTTGCTATATATTCATTTTGCCCAATTGGTATAAATGTGGAAAATATACTGAATTTGCATCATCAAAATGTGTTCCCTGAGTTTCAAACAAAAAGAAAAAGATCATATACATGGGTCTTATCAAGTGGTGATTTTAATGTTATTCTTAAAATGAGATAGCGCTGTAAAAATTTAATTCCAAGGCAAACAAATACGCAAGCACATTACTCAGAGAAGTTCTTTGATCTCTCTGATGGCTTTTTCTAATTGGTGTCATTATGTTGTAACTCCACTGACTGCCAACTGTATTTCTGTGAACTTGGCAAAGGCTTCCCATGTAAGACATTTGAAGAAAAAATAGTGTGTGTGCTCTCTCCCCAACACTGTCAGAAGGAAAAGAAATGTAATTAAGTTTCAATCTCTGACAGTTCAAAAATAATGGAATAAAAACTGGAAAACATGATGAATGGCATTTGAATATTATTAGTATAAAAAAAGGAGCCAGATTTATTAATTTTGATAACTGCATTGTGGTTATATAAAAAAATGCCCTTGTTCCCAGGAAGCTTGCACTGAAATATTAATATTTAGGCACAAAGGAGCACAATGTCTCAACTTACATGATTCAGAAAAAAGTAAAAGAGAGAGAGAATAATAAAGCAAGTGGGGCAAAACAGAAGCAATTGGTAGAAATAGAGTCAAGAGCCTAGAGGAACTATTTATACTATTCTTGAACTTTTCTGAGTATGTTTAAAATTCTATCAAAATTAAAAGCTACCAAGAAAAGGAGTCAGGGTTGAAACTATAAATGAGCTTAATGCACTTATTATGTCAATATCTTCCTTTCCCAAGCAGCTCAGCGACAAGCTCTGTCCCCGTTGTGTAGGCCCACCTGCCACTGCCTCTCCAGCAAGCCCTTATAGGCGTGGGAGCTGGGAAGGTCCAAAGTTGCCCTGGTGCCCTGTGTTCAGGCATCCAGCACGTGGGGAGATGGGGCAGGGCTGAGAAGAGCTAAAAAGCCACAGCTCTCCCCTAATTGCTCATGTGCTCGACCCCCATATCTGAGCTTCAGCCTTTACCTGTCGTGTGTCCCCTCCCTTACTAGGACTACATCCCAGCCTTCAACGCACTCCACAGCCTGTCTTGCCCTTGCCTTCCCCTCTTCCTCTCTCCCCTTATACCTCTAGGTCTAGCCCAAAATACCATCTGCCTTTTACAGATGACCCCAAACCACGAAACAATCACCTGGTCTGATTTTTTACCTGTCACCATTGGCGAATCTTTTCTCCAAGCCCCACCCAACCAGGCCAGAGAATCCCTTTGGTCTCCATGCCATTCTGGATCGGGTAGGGATTTTCTAGGCTCTTCTAGTGCTGTTATTTTGATGGTTGGCCACTGACTCAGGAGTCAGTCTTACAGCTTTTGTGACTAGGTTTTCTGGGAAGTGCATCCTGGCAGATGTCCCACCTCCAGTGTTAACAGAGCTGAAGAGTCTAACTGTCCTACACAGATTAACCTTTGATCACACACAAAAACAGACCTCTGTGACGATCTAGAAACTCAACTTAAAAAATCAATTTCCTGGTCAGAAAAATAGTTGCTTTGGGTTTTTCTATAAATTATCTCTACAGGGCCAGAAGGAGAGAAACAACCTTTCCACCAGTCAACACAAACATCTAAACAATGTAATACGGTTATGCTATGCTCCTGAAAATCCAAAGTATAACACATGAATGTGGGTTTTCCAGAATTTGTAACATACGGGTATTTTTAATTTTATTGAAAGTTTAAATAAAAGTCCTGATGTTTTCAAAATCGTATTACCCCAGATAACATTTGCCCAAGTCAAATATTGCATATATATATATATATATATATATATATATATATATATATATGGTTTTTAAATAACATCTATTGAATTAAATACAGTAAGTATATTTAAATTTTGGGAGGAAATTAAAGCACATTGCATCAGAGAGTTAGGGTAATCTGGGGAGGATAAGATTTAAGGGGGTGAAGGAGTACATAACAAAATTTCTTAGAAGCCTCACTGGGAAAGAAAATATTGTCAACCACCTTCTCACAGTTTATCTGAACAAAAATAATTCTCCTTCCTCCCATGAAAGTGTCAAGCTAAAAACGACACCTTTAAGGACAGACATAAGAACAGTCCAGGAGGAAGGCAGCCACGTGAAGGATTCTAAATCTGGACCCCAGGACCTAAGGAAAAAATCCTGTCTGAACCTTCTCTGTCCACCCCCAACCCCTCTAAACTATGACATTCTGGTTTCTCCTCCAGCAGAAGTGGGCTGGTCCAAACCATCTGCATCCAGGAGCGGAGCCACCTGCCCAGCACCTCTTCCCCTCACCTACGGGTGTAAGGGACTGGATCCTGGTACCCGCATTCCTCTTTTCACCTTGGATCTCCTTTTGGCCACTGGCTCTCCTGCTATCCCCGTCACAGGCCACACCCCTCACAGTCATGGTCAGGTTGCTCAAAGCTCTGGGTTCCGGCCTGCAGGTCCGCCCCTCTGATGTTGACAGATAACAGGGTTCCTGTCCTCCAGGCCAGCCTCCTAGGAACCTCTCACCCCAACCTTGTCATGCTGCCAGCCATGCAGCTTGACAGGAAGTGCTTTGCACACTGTAAAATACTGTGCACATACTCTTATGAGGAGTGAGTGTAGTTGCTATGCTGAGACACAGAATGAAGAAGACAATTTAAAAGCAGCCTAGAAACCAACCAAATGGGAAAATATAGTTGCAAATAATACCTATGATAAGGGGCCAATATCCAAAATATATAAAGAACTCATACAACTCAACAATTAGAAACCGCAAAAGATCCAATTAAAAAATGGTCAGAAGACCTGAACACTTTTCCCAAGAAGACATACAGATGGCCAACAGATAATATGAAAAGATGATCAACTTCACTAGCTATAAGGGACATGAAAATCAAAATCAATGCGATGCCACCTCACACCTATTGGAATGGCTACTATCAATAAGATAAGAAATAACAAGTGTTAAACAAGATATGAAAAAAAAAAACACCCTCATACACTGCTGGTGGGAATATAAATTGGAGGTTCCTCAAAAAATTAAAAATAGAGCTAACATATGACTCAGCAATTCCTCTTCTGGGTATCTACCTGAAAAGTTTGAAAACATTTATTTGTAAAGATATAATGGATACTCCTATGTTCATTATTCACAGTGGCCAAGATATGGAAACAACATAGGTGATTCAATAGATGATTGGATAAAGAGGATGTGTGGCATATATACAATGGAAGACTACTCGACCATAAAAAGTGATGAAGTAGTGCCATTTGGAACAATAGGGATTGATCTTGAGAGTATCATGCTAAGTGAAATAAGTGAGATGGAAAAAGATAAGAACCATATGATCCACTCATATGTGGGATAGGAAACAAAAAGCGACAATGAACAAACAAAACAAAACTCATAGACACACACAATAGTATGGTGGTTACCAGAGAGAAGGGTAGGGGGAACGGAAAGGGGAAAACAGGGTCAAATACATAATGAGGGAGAGAGACCAGACTTTGGGTGCTGAGCACACAATGCAATATACAAATGAAGTATTATAGAATTGTACACCTAAAACTTATATGATGTTATTAAACCAAGGCTACCTCAATAAATTTAATTAACAAGTAAATAAAAGTAGCCTAGTTTACCTTCCTCTCCTTTAATTAATTTATCCAAATCTGGGTCTTCAAAGATCACAAATTGGGATATGGTTTGTCTTTTGGGGTAATAAAAATGGTCTAAAACTGACCAGTGTAATTAATAGTTGCACAACATACTAAAGGCTACTGGGTTGTACACTCTACGTAGGCAAATTGTATGGTGTGTCTCAATTATGCTGCTTGAAAAAAGAGAAAACAGAGTTTGGGATGTAAACCTAACTTACCCAATCTGTCAAAAGAAGATGATCCGAAAAAGATGCAGGAAGAGTCATTTCCGGAAATTCTGGGTGGGCCCTGCTGAAGCACACACCCTGATTTTACCCGCATGAAGCCCAAGTCTGAGCACCCCTCCTGCAGGCAGCTCCCCCGACAGGAACATGGCACACCAGGAGAATTGGCAGGTGTAGGTTTCTCTGTGCCTACAGCATGCAGAGCTATGCTGACTTTTTTCAGCATTTGATTTTTCCAAATAAAAAGAGAAACCAAGCACATAAAACCCAACAGTGAATTGATGAGCAACTTTGCATATATATAGAATTTCCAGGCAATAAAGCATGCTCTCCAACAAGCCTGCCTTTGTTTGGAGGAAAATTACACTTTGCTTTTTCACAATGCCCTCTGCCAAGCCCAGTGTGCTCTCCTGATTTAAATTAGTCTTTCAATTATATTATCATTCCAAAAGAAACTAATTTTCACTACACCCATTTAGGGAACTTAACCAAAACTTGAATTTTTGTTGGAAGGAGGTGGCAAACCCACACAGTAAGGTTTTCTGCTTTGCCATAATCCTAAGATTTAATCATTTTCTGAATATCTATAAATATTATTTTGATTATGTGAATGACTTTAAATAGCTGTTTATGACAAATTCACAATACTGTAAGTCTACAAAGAAACACATCTAATATAAAATGTTAGCAGAGAATTAAACACAAAGTGCACAATTGCTTTCTAATTGTAGATTGTAATTCAGTGTGTCATAATGGTTTATCCTGAAAAATTATGTTATCTCAAAAAAAAAGATTAAGAATTGATTAAGATAACTTTTTTCTCACAAATCCCAAAATGCTCCACTTACTGGGTAATTTCATTCTGCTTTCTCAAAAAAAAGTATTTCAAATCAAAGACCTCAAAAGGAAGGTTAATAAATCTTGACAGCTTCAACAGATTCTTGTTTTCTTATTATACATTAAATTCGGTGTGAAATTGAGCAGTCCTATAATCTGGCATGAAAATGGAGGGTTAAAAAAATGCTTAAAACTTTGATTTCTCAGAAAATGTTTTAATAATATCTCTCTTCCACTGCTGGGTTATTTCCCAGAAAAGGCCCCATTTTCACTATAATTTTCCTAAATAAAACTGTGATAAAAGAGTACACCAGGGTAATGGAAAGTGTGAGAAATCTGATCAAAAGTGGGTTAACTTTTTTTAAAAGTTATCATAAATATACAGTTCAGCCTATAAATTCATAATCTGAACAAGCCAATCATTCTGAATGGCTTTGGGCAAAGTCTTTGTTGTTGCTGCTGTTGTTGAGACAGTGTTATTTTTATCCCTCCCTTCCCCAATTCCCTCCTTGCCATATACAAAAATGAGATATTCATCTCTGAATGTCCTTAGTGACCCCAGCATATATATTTTGGGGACAAATTATGTCAGCATAAAATTCAGAATTGGCAGTCTCAGAGACCAAGTTAGAAGTAGATTTGCTGTAAAAAAAAAAAAATAATAACTCCTTTTAGTAATAACTAAGAACATACAAAATTGTGAACCACAATGCAGGAAATATGCCTTTGGGGAGCACATTCAAGTAAATTACAAATCAAAACAAGCCACCTTGTCTCGGGTAAAGAATGCATTGTGAACTCTCCCCAAAAACAGAGTTCTTTGGCAGAAAGCTCTTGACCTTGGATGGGGAGACTGCAAGCGTAAAAGAGGGTCTCAGACTCTTTGGAAATATCCACTGGCTCTATTTTCTAGCAGCTTCCAATGCCAAGTTCCAAAAGACCAAGTGTTTAATTAAATAGTATGGAAAAGTAAGATGTCACATGCCTTTACAAAACAAAAAAACACCAGAATGGCTCACAACGGGACAGGAATCAAGAGGAAGTACTAAAAGCAGAATCCAGCTGTTGTCTCAGAAAGATGAAAAACCAAGAAGAACAGAAGAGATTGAAGTCAAAGGGTTGCAGGGATGCTGCCAGGGGGCATCTAAAACAGAACCAGAGAGTGACAACAAATCACTCCTCTCCACCATCTTCCCTCACCACTGGAGCCCATGCGGTGCCTTATAAAGAAAATTCAAAAAGCAGTATTTCTGTTTGATATTCTTTGAAGATAATCAATGAACAAGCAGAAAGTTCAAAACAGCTCAAGTCCAATTTCGTGATAATTATTATACAATGTTCGTTGCCCACTTCAAAGGCCAAAATAGATGCTTGTGTAAGTAGGAGTGTGTTTTTAAAAGTTGGTCAAACTGTAATAAAAAAAAAACAGATGGCAAAACACGGATACCATTATTTTTGGGTTTCTCTGAATTGCCCCCTCAGAGCACAGACAGATTTCAGCACCCACTTCCCATAAAAATCAGATGACTTTTCACTTCTCATTAAATCCTCATTTTTGCAGTCAGTCTAAAAGCTCATAATGGACTAACTTCCTATTCAAATTGAAATGAAAGTATCACTTTTCCCCTACTTCTCTGGACTTATACATGCTTCCAAAATAAATCTTCATTTATTATTATTATTATTATTATTATTAATTATTACTTTACAAAATAACTCTTCTACTCTCTCCCACTGGAATAAAAAGAGAAAGAAAGAACAAGAATAAGTGTAAGAACAAGAATTGGAACTTTTACTAAGCTGAGCCCTGATTTTCTACTGTAAGCCTTGCAGGAAAAGGAAGTTGAAAATTTGGAAGTCATTACAGTGCAGAGCCTAAACTCTGGCCAGATATGAACTACTGTGAGGCGACTGCCCATGAAAGCAGCCATGATGACATTGCAAATGAACTAAAAAGGCCTATGCTCAGATTTGTGTAGGAAACCCATCAGATTCCCATGTTCTCTACAGGCCACTCACATCAAACAGGCAGTGAGCATGTGCCTTGGATCGATGGAAGAGGCGGAGAAAGAAGGTGGCCCAGTGGTTTATGGGGGCAAGGCTGTGAGTCACCCTGGTGATTATGTAAAACTGACAGGTGTGATAGGTCTTGCCCATGATGTGTCCTTTGTACATATGGAGATGTCTCAATTCAAGGACAGAGAAGGGGTCTTTGCAGAGAGCAAATGAAATAAAACATGGACTTTCAAACAGCATCTTTGCCAAGGATTTGGGCAGAATCTTGCACTGGCTTGGAACTTAAAAGTCAGACTGTAGCACTACAATCATCCAGGAGTGGTGCAGAGATGACTGGTGCACTTGGAAGTGAAAAGCACACGGGTGGGGGCAGGCAAACTGGGCCTGGGGCCTGAAAGCAGTTTCAGCAAAGATGTTTTAGCATTCCATTTCTTCAAGCCTTGGAGGCATTCCTGTTGCCCTTTCTTCTGAAGAAGACACAAAGAGTTAAGATTTGCTCCGAGAAAAAAAGCATCGCATTGAATATAACAGTGGCTAACACCCTATGCCCTGGGGACCCTACCTCAAAAAACTTACTTTGGGAAAAACAGAAATAAAGTGTTGAGAGAGAGAGAGAGAGAGAGAGAGAGAGAGAGAGAGAGAGAGAGAGAGAGAAGAACACTAGAATCCCAAGTCGAAAGGCCCTACTTCCATTTATGCTCAACTCCCATGGTTTGGGACAACAATCCGCGGACCTGGTTTGCCAAGTGCAGACAGCACAGGAATGTAGTTGCTATCCTTTCACTATCAGGTAGATGCTTTCTTCTCCTGATTCTAAGTAAACTTCAAACGGTGCCCCGGCTGCTTATAGTTTACCCCCAGGACCAAGCTGCTTGGACTGCCAGGCTTCCTCCTGCCCTGTCAGGCCCTTACTCAGCCTGCTCAGCTGGCTCTCCCTGCACATCCTTCACAACTCCTACCCACTAACCACGTGAGCACCGCTGACTACTGCCATGTGCCTGGTCCGATGTGCTCTGCACAGACTTCCAGCATCATCTCTCTCTGATACACCACACGCTCCACTGGCAGGAGCCATACCTTATTTCTCTTTCTAGCACCAGCCCATAGCATGGGACCGCAGAAAGGTGACTGCATAGATGGTTATGTAATAAGATGTCATCAATATACGGGAACATTTGCAACGTAAGAATATTTTTAGTTTTCCACTTTTTTAGTTTTCAAGTGAAGACTGGCAACAAATGCCACAGATGCACCAAGCCGTATGGCAGGCTGGCATATATGCACGTCAGCCTGGCCAGCATGGCATCCCATTCGTTTTATGGGCGTCTCTTCATTTGCATTCCTCTGAAGGCTGAGCTTGAAACTGGGACTTGGAGGCAGCTCATTTGGGAAGTGATCCCGGGGAGCCGAGCCGGAGCGAAGGGCAGGAAAGCTGCCACAAGGAAAGTGGAAAAGACAACAAAGACTGTGTTGCAGAGTTGGTTTTCCCATTGGGGGGCCTTGTAAAATGCATCTTAGAATTCTGCCTCCAAAGCATAACAGTCTGGGGCATTCATCTGCAGACTCCCTTCCCCCACCCCCTATTATTTGAGGGGTATCTCCAGAGGCATTAATTCCCCCTAAACCGCTCATCCATCTTGACTTTAAGTTGTGAGAAGTCTTGAGGTTTAGGAGGAAGCCAGTGAGGCGGGGAATCTGAGAGGCTGGGAGGAGTTGGGGTGGGCAATGAAGTGCACCTGAACTGCCCGTCACAGCGGCAGCTGAAAGGGAAGGGAAGCCTGGCACGCACTACGGCTAAGCAAAGGGCCGCGAAGTAAATAGTTAATGTCTTACATCATATTTTCCTAGATTATGCACCAAATATAAAACTTGATTCCAAAATACAATCGATTAATTGATGAAAAGAAAGTGCTTCATGGGGCCATGAGGAAGAATGGCTTAGCTGGACCTGGGTGATAGAGCTCCCAGGGGAAGAGTGACTTTGTCAGCTGATGCTCACTAATATCCAAGATTTATACATCTCCCCTACCCAACCAGCCCTGACTCCAACCCTCTATCTTTTCTTCCATCCCCTGCCATTCGCAGGGCAAAGGAAGGGCTAAGAATGGCCACACATCCTTTCCCACTCACTCTTCTTTTCACCAAGTAAACTGGTCTTGGTGGTCATTTTATAGAAATGAGTGGAGGGCGCAGCAAAGAGGAGAGGGCAAGGGACTTACTGACCTGAGTATGTTCAACTATTTACAGCCAGCTTCCCTTCCCTCTCCTGGGCTCTGATGAGAAAGAACCCCACCTACTTTATATGTTGGGGGACCTACTACAGATGATGGCAAACTTACACTACTTAGTTTTCTCCAAGTATAATTGATAAAGCTCCTTGAATTTACTGTCACTAGAATTTTCTATGCCCATTGGAAGAGGGATAAACCAGCTGCAGTGCCTTAGTTTTTACCTGAACTGCTGTATACCCTGTTTCGGCGGTAAGGACCACATCAGGCATCCAGCCCACTGCTGCTCGATGCACGTGAATGCACTGACGCCTCCCATCTGCTCTGTCCCACCAGGAAGAACTCCTGTCAACGGACTTGGCCCTCTGTTTCTTTCAATCAGCCTCACTTTTCCAATGAGCCTTTTAGCTTCATGCTAGCCCAGAATTTTGAGAGATAAACAGATATCATGGCAGTGAGATTAGGGAAAGGGACATCAAAGCAGATATCAAAGCTGGCTTCCAAAGAAAATGCCTTTTAAGAAGGAGCAGTACGCTCAAGAGAGGATGCTCGGGGCAGTGAAAATGCTCTGTGTGATACTGTAATGGTGGACATAGGTCATCACACGTTTGTCCAAATTCATGGATTGCACAGCACCAGGAGAGAACGCTCATGTAAACTGTGCACTTTGGGTAATAATGACGTGTCCATGTCGATTCATCAGTTGTAGCAAATGCTCCACTCTGGTGCAGGATGTTAATAATGGAGAGGCTGTGTATGCGGGGGGAGGGGTACACTTGAATCTCCGTGCCTTCCACTCAATTCTGCTGCAAAAAAACTGCTCTAAAAAGAAAGTGTATTTAAAAAATTAAATAAACAAGGGGAAAAAATACAAGGAAAAGAAATAGGAAGGAAAGGAGAGAAAATATGCCATATGTCATCAAGAGAAATCAGAAAACACCAGGGACACACGACTGAAATGTGATACCTGTCAGATGCTATTGGGCAATATTTGTTAAGGTCAGGTAAGAACCTAAATAGAGAAATTAAATAAGATGACGGCTGATTTCATGAATGGGCCACCTGTGCAACCACACGATGGCTCATGGTGAGAAGTGCCCTGGGCTTGGTGTAACGCCCTGTGGTTGCCATCTAGAAATTCTTAGTGATTTTTAAACAGAGGCTCCTGGTTTTCACTGGGTGCTGATGGCTGCACATTCTGTACTCAGTCCTGAGTCAAGCAACAGGAATTGTGAGACAAGAGCTTTCCTTTGCAGGCTACAGCACCGCAGGGAAGTGTTTGCAGGGCTATTCTCAAAGCACTCCTGCCCTTCTTCTGGTTCATGTGAAGTGGTCTCTCTTGGTGTAAACACAGGAGGAATTTCAGGCTTTCATGGGCCTTGTCCTGAGAACAACAAGTCCTATGGAGAAAGCTGTAAATGGATGAGATTCAAAACCTTACTCACTGGTTTCCTTCTTTGCAGAATTGGGGAAATAACTCATAAAAATAACAATGATCACTCTTTAAAACAAATGGGGTAGGGGAGGTGGGGGGGAGGTAAGTAAGGGGGGAAAGGAGACATATGTACTACTATTTGTAATACCTTAAACAACAAAATTTTTTAAAAAGGTGTTAGATATGGAGTTGTGTCACCAGCATCTAAAAATAGTAGCTGGTATATAAGGCCTCAATAAACATTTTTAGTAAGTAAAAAATAAATAAATAAAATAGATGAGCTTGTATAACGCTTGATTCATTGTGAAGAAAATGCCCCCAGAGCCTCCCGGAGTGCATACAGCCTGGTTAGAAATCCACTTTCCTAAAAAAGCACAGGAGAGGCAACAAAGGTCTCCCAGGGGTCCCCAAGGAAACGGCTGTCGCCAGCCATCCAATTCCTGCCTCTGCGTCTTGGCCCTTATCAGTCATCAAACTTCCGCTCCTGAAATAGAGCCGCTCCGAATGTCACCACCAGCTTTCCTGGGACAAAACCAGGGGTTTGGCGTCAGAACCTCAGCTGCCAAAATAAAAACCTTCTAAATTACCTTCAGTTCATGTTGGACCTTCCTGTCTTACATGTTCTCAGTTCACCGTTTATCACGGTCATGGTGGATCAAGTCTTGCTTTGAGTTCTGCAGGAGTCGGCCCTAGTGGCTTCTTAGCTTAACAGCTGTAAAATATTAAGACACGCATTCTTCTTTCTCCAAGGGCTACAAAATAGACCCAGTACACCAAGCATGTCAAACTCAAAGGCTAACAATGGCCAAAGAAACAAGGTTTAAGTGTATGTGGGCCACAAAAAAACAAAAGCTTCAATTTTCATAGAAATGTAGGTTTATTTTGATAGAGACATGTTGAATATAAATGGCTGAAATAAATGAGTAATAGTTAACATAAAATAATAGAACAGTTTAATTAATAAAAATTAATTTTTAACATTAACTTACTAGACACTGAATAACTGCATAAATTAATAAGCATAACACAAATAAATCTATTTTTCTTGTTTTCCGAAAGCGAAATATTTCCTGTTGTGCACACCAAACAAGTCAGCCCAAGGTTAATGACATGGCAATCGGCTGCTAAGATATTCGCTGCTAGTATTAGTGGAGAGAAATGGTGCGCCTGCGCGTAAGGCACATAAGCGAAATGAATGCAACAGAGTTATAGTAATCAGTCATTAGGGAACATTGTAGTTCATTATTAATAATTTTATATATTAGAATATTGTAAAAATTAAGTTACAAAATTTTTATTAAAACATTTCTTACATATTGGCTGGGCCACAAAAATATTCATTGTGGGTCACATGTGGCCCCCGTGCCTTGAGTTTGACATGCTTGCAGTACACCATGGAACATTGCCCAAAACTGGTGGCTATAACCTTAAACAGTATCATGTACTCTAGTAAGCTATTCTTTACAAAATTTGCTAGGAAAATCCATTTATCCTCTAGAAGTTTAAATATTGACTTTGATCTTAATTTTACAAAATGTTTATCCATATTTTTAAATTCTTTCTTGCTGATTGATATTAAAAATAAGCCTGATGTAATTAGAGATGCACTGGTTAGCCTGAATGTGTGTATGTGTGTGTGTGTACATATGTATATTTGATTAAAGCTCATCCTTGTGTATAGACATGTCCCCTTATGAAGCCTTGTGCTCTCAGTGGAAACTGCAAGTTGAAATGACCTCCATGCGAGAAGAGGCACTTGTTACTTGGACGAGATCCTAATTACAAAGCAGCTCGATGAATAGAGACCAAATGCTGCCCATGTTTCTAGCAACACGACATCATTTGGTCTCTCAACAATTGAAATCTGTTTGTAAGCAAACGAGACCTTTTTACTGACATTATTGCTGTACGTAAGTATTATCGCCAAAGCTTGAACAATGAAAATCTGGCAAAAAATGGATTTCTCTCATTATAAAACATTAGCCAAAAGATGTTAAAAGCCTATTAACTTGAAAGTGGACCGTGTCATGTGATCTCTTCCAACTAAGTAGTAGGGGAAATGAGTGCTACAACTCTTAAAACCTAACTTTATAAATATTAAAAGAGAGGTTTAGTGTGTGAGTTCTTTCAAAGAGACCTTTGACATGACAAATATGATTTTCCTGGTATTTAAAATTAGATATAAACTGCCTATCAGTCTCAGAAGTGGCTTGTCAGCACTCCCTCTTTCCTTTCCTCGTCTCCTCTTCATTCCCTCCGAGAAGAGGTGTCTAGGAAGTCTATTAAAGCTCATCCTTATTCCGGCGTAAGTGGTTACCGGCCCCAGGAAGATGGACAACTGGGCTCTTCGCCAGATCAAATCACCCCATTAGACAGTCACCTGGCTCTAGCAACATGAAATCACCATCCCTCAGATAAATACGGAAAACTCTTGGAAAATGCTGCTTTCCATTTTGAATTTAATCTTTCATAAAAAAGGAGAAATATATGAAGTTGACGGTAATAAGTCAGTTCATTAAGCTGCTACACACTGCAAAGACCATTATGAATTCGAAGCAGCATTAAATTCAAAATGTACAAACAAGATAAAGACAATATCAAGGACTGAAAATTATATCTTTTCCAAAAGGACCAACTGGGGGAGACAGAAAAGCAACGTATTTGTTTGCAAATGAAAGTCAGAGCTAATACTAAAAGTCTCCAATCTGCTTCTACTACTGAAGGTCATTACGCCAATAAATACCCTGCTTCCTTCATCATGGATGCCCCCCACACACACACACACCTGGCTCAATGGTTGAGGAAATAAGGATCAATAGGTTTATTAAGCAGTTAACTCTCCAATTAGCACGTTATCTCTAGTCAAACCCACTGAAGGGTTTCTGTGAGGTGTTATCATACATTTAAAAAGAGCAATGGACGGAGATTTGGGAGAACTCAGTCAGCTTGGGCAAGTCCCCTCTTTGAGCCTCAGCTTTTTTTTTCCATCTGTAAGAAAAGGACAGGGAAAATGTAGAACAAATATAATTCCCAAATACTTTACAGTTAAAAATTCTATAATTCCTCCAACTGCTGTAAGTGTTTTTGCTTAACTGCATACCTAGCATGGACCAGGGTTAATAACACACAACACTCCAATATTCAAAAGTCACTTCTTGGTATCAGGCACCCGGGTGCACTGAAGATGCAAATTAAATAACGATGTAGAACCCCATCCTCTACAGCTCATACTCTAGTAGGAGATACATGCAAAACCAGACATTCTGATACAAAAAGCAATGATACGTGCATCTGTACAAAGTGCCATGGAAGTTCAGAAGGGGAATAAAGTACATTTGTGAAATTCAGAAGCTTTACAAAGGAGAGGAAAACCAAGCAGGGCCTTGAAAGCTTGAATGAGTTTTCTAAGCAGGAAAGGAAAGAGTGGTGTTTCAGGCAGAAGGAACAGTATGTGCAAAGGTTCAGAGGCTTAAAAAAGTTTGCTAAGCAGAGAAAATCACAGAGCAGTTGGTCACAGTTAATATAAGGGGTTTCCTAGAGTAGGGATTAGTAATTTATTTTTTCCTGTAAAGGGAGAAAGAGCAAATTCGGCTTTGGCAGACCATTTAATCTCATCACAACTACTCCCCTCTGCCATTATACCAGAAAAGCAACTGTAAGCAATATGTGAATACATGAGTGTGGCTGTGTTATAATAAAACTTTATTTACAAAAACAGGCAGCAGTCTGGATTTCACCTACAGGCTGTAGTTTTATAACCCCTGTTCTCAATATGGTTTTTTTAAATTGATTTTAGAGAGAGAAAGAGATAGAAACATGAATGATGAAAATCATTGATTGGCTACCTCCTACACACCCCACACTGGAGGTCAAGCCGCAACCCAAGCATGGGCGTTGACCAGGAATCAAACTGTTTATGGGTTGATGCTCAACCACTGTGCAACACTGTCTGGGCTGCAACCCCTGTTCTAGAACATTACAGGGGATAAGATTAAAAAGGCAAGTTAGAAACCCAAAAGGATACATTTCTCTGGGTATTGCAAAGATGCTTAGGAAAATGTTACTTTTTTTAAGTAAAAGAGTGATATGATAAAGTTTGTAGGCTAAAAATGATAGCAGCATGGAGTACGTACATTTTTACATCCTGTATCATTAAAATAAAAGCATGATCTTTCTTAACTTCATTATACTCTGATATCCTAAAATTAAATCCAGTTAGGGCATCCTGTTCCAAGAAAATATAAAAGGGGATTCTTTCTAACCATCTGGAAAATACATTACATAGCACATCATGTCCCACTTGATCTGAACACTGGTCAAAAAGGATGAAAAGTAAAATCTTTACCTCTTTAGTAAAATCATTACCTATAAAACTAATACATATCTAATAAACATTACAATGGAGGTAGGAATCTGAATTCTGTCTGAAAAAGAGCGAAAAGAAGGTGGTATTACACACTCATTTAAAGGTCTGGAAATGTTTTTACTTGCTACAGATAGCACTGCCACACACACATGCAAAATTCACAAGGGGGAAATAATAAGGAAAGAAGAAGAGCAACATTTGGAGAAACTTCGATCCAAGTTAGACAATAAAGAAGTATGTATATTATACCTGCTTTTATGGGGGACTGTTTGGGGTGCCAAGAGTGAGCAAGAGACTTTGGTCTTCAAGAATTAGTTCAGAATTTAGAGGAGGGGCCAGCAACATTTTCTATAAAGGCCTAGATAGTAAGTATTTGTGACTTTGCAAACTGTATGGTCTCTGTTGCAAGTACTCGATTCTGGTTGCAGCCCAAAAGCAGCCCTAGATAATAAGTACATCAATGGCTGAGTTCCAATCACACTGTAATTGTTTGCAGATCCCTAGTCTAGAGAGAGACCCTAAGTACAACTTTGAAAATAACTTAGATCATTGCAAATAATCAAAGCTTTATGAAGGAAAAGCACAGTCTAGGAGCCACATGTTTCATGACTGCAGTAAGCTGAAGGTCCCAGAGGCTCCTGCGAGGCTGAGGATGCGGCAGAGTACACAAGGAGGGAAAGAACATCCCAGACAGAGGGAAAGTAGCGCAGGGAAGCAGAGATGTGGGATGGAGGCAGGATGAGGAATGAAGAGAAGCCCTATGTGGAAGCATCTGGAAAACACATTACCAAGTACATCTCAGATGTGGCTGAAGTGCAGAAGCAGCCAGCCACTCAACGGCGCTAAACTGAGGCGGGGACCTTGGCTTCTATTCCAAGGCAAGAGGAAACCATTTAAGGTTTGGAGCTCAGCAGCACTTGATCGATTGCATTTCTAACAGATCCAGAGGTGTTGGTGGCAAGAGGCTGTGCAGGGAGAACAGCTGGGAACCTAAACGGGTGAGTCAGGAAAAATACTGTCTTAGTTTGGCTTCCACTGGAAACAGACTCACAGACAAGGTCTCGGGTTCAGAGAGTGTATTTGGAGAGAACACACATCAGGAAGTGGAAGGAAGACAATTATGGGACTACTACTGAGTGGATTACTGTTGTGGGCAGTTGGGGAGTGAGGAGAACACATTGTCCCCTCAACATTGTCTCGCAGAGGGAGGGCAGAGGCTAGGGTGTTTATCCATTGACGCTTACCTCTCATCTACTGAATGTTGCCCTGGGAGCATCGAACCCCTGACACTTCTGAGCTGGCTCATCCCTTGCCTGTGAAGATCCCTCAGCACCAAGGAAAACCCTCAGGGGGAAGGAGACACAGGCCACTGAGCTACAGATGAATTCAGAAATGGGCTAAGGATAAACGGAATTGGGCATCGGCAGCTTTTGCCACAAATAACTTTTCAGTTTCACCAGAAAGTAGATACATCAAGAAAAATAGATGTAATTTCCAAATTCTGTGTCTAGATTTCCCAAATAAATGTCTCCTTTTTAAAAGCAAAGACTAAAGTCTGCTACATTGAAGTATGTTTCATATAGATTTATCTCACAAAATCAATAGCCTACCACAGGGGCCAGGTTCAAAATATTTAACAACCGAAACAGCAAAGGTAAGGACCATTAATCTTAGCCTTAAAAACTCTTTCCGAGCACATGGGTGTGGCCCAGCTGAACACCAGCCCTGCCCGGTTTTCTAAAGATGGTTCTGGAGTATGGGAAGAATGAAGCAGGCATGGCTCAAAGGCCAGCACAGAATTTCCATGTGAGGAGGGATGTTTCTGGATCCGCAGCTGGGTAATGCATGAAGGAGAAAGTGTTGCCTGACACGGCATGAGGAAGCCAGAGGTGATCTAGGATGAGTTCCTTCAATGAAGAGCGCATCTACTGGGCAAGCCTAGCGCTGACAGTGCAAAAATTAATCTGAGACAGGTACTCAGGTTCCAGCGCTTGAACACTATCAATTGACTGCAAACACAGGTTTTCCAACCAATCTACCTCCCTGCTGCAAATGGGCAAGAAAAGTGCTGGTTACTCAAATTACAGTCCAAGGCCAACATGAGATTAAGGTCTTGCATCAGAAGGGAAAACATTTCAGACCGTTTTCATGGCTTCCAGCTTGGAGACACCGCTGTCAGACTGACCTCCAGCATGGAATGGCTTCATACATCTTAATGGCTCCCTGCTGGCTCCCTGGTTATGGGGTAGAGTTAGATGGGTATAGCAGAATTTAAACACTGTGATCACAGATCGCCATTGTCACAGAATTGCTGTGGTGGCAGTTTAGTTACTAGAAGAAGCCTAATCGATGAAGACAAAAATTGGTCTGGTTCCATAGTGGCTGTCCCACTCCGTGAGTCCCATTTTTTCTCTCTGATGATACATATCAATCTCCTTCATTACTAAAAAAATGACTCTTGCGTGTGGTTGGTTCGTTTCACTAACTAAATACCAGTCAAGGAAGGATTCGGTACTCTTGCCTCTTCCACACCATGGCTTGCATCTCATTTTCCCACTGCCTGATGATAAATTTGGTCTGGGCTCTGCCTGAGTGCATTCTGTGGCTCAAACACTGCTAACCAGAGTAGGCTTCCCATAAAACCCACCTTTTCCGAAAACATCTCGGAGAGTACAGCCATTTTCTGGGTGCAAACTTCACCAGGCATTTACCCAGCAGACTTGTTCTTAATATCAAGCCTATTTCCCTTCCTCTTTCATGTGTCTGACCAACAAACTGGTCTTTCCTTTGCCTTCACCCATCATCTCTGCTGCAAATGTTTTTTATCTCTTGGCAAAGCAGGTATAACTGCAAGGTCCTCAAGTTCGAGTTAACTTCTTTTTTTCATACCTATCAAACATGCTGTTCACACATATTAAACACACTTTCACACTGGCCTCGTCCTGGTCTCATCAGGTGCTTGGCCGTCGGCTACCTTGCCCCGACTCTGTTCTGCCCAATCTGTGGATAATTGGAGTTAACAAGTTTAAAATTTAGCAGAACAACATGAGCAACCATTTGACTCAGCGCAACTTAAAAGCAGGAAAACGGCCTAATGCTCCTAATACCAGCACTACGGAACTACAGGATCTGGCATATGTCTTTCTAACAGTAGTTAACTGATGATGATGATGATGATGATGATGATGATGATGATGATGATATGACATTTGCTAGCACCTTACACTTTATAAAATTGCTTTCACATATTAGATCACTTAAAGTTTACTCAATCTTACAATACAGATAAAACAGATAACTTTATTTTCCCAATTAAAAACCGAGTCTCTGTGATGAAGGCACTTTCACAGTGTTAAGTGACTCATGCAGTTATAAATCGAAGGGCCAAGATACAAAACAGATCTTGAGATCCTACAGCCCATATGCTTCCCTCATAGCACTCGGCCTTCTCCTTCCTCCTCTTCTGGTGGCTTCTCAAAGTGTATTTTGAACTTCTTTCTGGTTGAAATTAAGCCTCCTTCTTTTTTAGATAGATAAATTGTAGTCTTAGACACCTCTCTAAAGTTCTCGCACTCCACTGAACAGCAGAGTTAAACAGGCCCTGAGCAGGACCCATTATCTATAATGAAGGCAACTCTGAGTCCAGACTCAAGCATCCCTGGGGTTAGCTAGCCCTAGAGGACACAGAACTGCAGAGGAATTCATTCCAAGTGGGCACCCACAGAGGTTTAAAGAGATTAGGGAGCGAATATGAGGGAGAGAAATACTGTTAGCTAAAACAAATTCAAAATCTCGAAAAAGAACATTAACTGAATAATCTCTTACATTTCATAGTGTACACACCAGTAGAGAAGGTTAGTCCAGAAGTAAATTTAATATACTTAATTTGGAAAATTTAATGTAAATTTAGAAGAAAATACTAGATCTACTTAATTATTAATAGCCTCTATTAAAATCCATGAACACACCGCATTTGTATTTAATGCTTTTCCATCTGTATATACAAAAGAGCTTATTGGCAAAATCTATTAGGAAAAGAGATTTCTTCCCCTCTTAGTTTACTGACAACACAAGGTGGCCTAGCTCATTTCCCCACCTTCCTCCATCATAAATATATTTATGAAATGCTTTAAACGGAGGTACTTCATTTAAAGGCCACTGATGAATTTCTCAGATAAAGCATGCACAGTATCCTTTCTCAACCCAAATCCAAGGAAGTACACTTAAACACACACACACACCTGCAAACATGTTGGAGTAATATTAATGCTAATAATAAATGTTAGCACTTTATAACAATAAAGCACTTTCACTTATATTGAACTACTAGAGGCCCAGTGCATGAAATTCATGCATGAGGGAGAATAGGGGTCCCTCAGCCCAGCCTGCCCCCTCTCACAGTCTGGGACCCCTCAGTGAATGTCCTACTTATGGCCCCAGTCTGGCAGGCACTGTGTGTGTGTGTGTGTGTGTGTGTGTGTCTGCTGGGGGCCTGCCCCCAGCTGCACTGCGGAGGCTCAGAGTAGGCGCCCTGTGTGTGTTCAGCCCTACTGGGGGACTGCCCCCAGCCACATTGGAGGCTGGAAGGAGGCACACCATGTGTGTGTGTGTGTGTGTGCGAGTGAATGTGTGTGTCCCTGCTGGGGGCCTGCCCCCAGCCACATCTGAGGCTTGGAGCAGTCACCCTGTGTGTCGGTGTGTCTGTCTGCTGGGGGCCTGCCCCCAGGCACACCATGGAGGCTTGGGGCAGGCACCCCTCTGAGTTGATCTCTCAGGCTCCTGGCCTCACCTACATATTGTTCTCTCCCTTGAGCTGTGCCCAGGGCTGTGTACTGGCTGCTGGCCATGCTTGCCTGCTCCCCGATCTTGTCCCAGTGACTGGGAAGCAGGCAGACCCCGCCTGCTCACTGCCCATGGCCCGGGCCAGCCTTGCCTGCTCCCCGATCACCACAGTAATTGTGAGCAGACCCTTCCGGGGGTTGCCTGCTGGTGGTGCTTGCCTGCTCCAGGGCAGTGAGACCTGCTCACGGGTTGCTGAGGCAATGCCTGCTGGGCTCACGTTGCCAGGGTGATGCCACCAGCATCCTGCCCCACCACTATGGGTGCCACCATCTTTGTTGCGGAGTGATAGTTAATTTGCATATTACTCTTTTATTAGATAAGATAGCATCTCATTTAAGCCCCAGTGTCAATTGAGAGCCTGCCTTCTTTTCCTTGGTAGAGAAGAAGAAATTAAATAGCTGCCCCAGGACTTCAAACCACTAGCATGAGGCTGCTTCTTCAGTTTAGAGGAAGTGCTAAAAGCTCTAGCCCAGTCCAAGGACATTATGCTTAATCCCATTCAAACTAGAACAGACAATAGAATAATGGAATATCGATGTTAATAGGAGATAATTCAACCAATACAGAAACTGCAAAAACCATTCACTTTATTCATTAGAGAGCTCATTAAGAATCTCATCAAGTCACTCTTACTGACACACAACTAAAATTTGCTTGGTTGTCTGATTCCCAAGAGGACAGCGTCCTAGGAGAGAAAATAATAAAGGTAAGAGAAGGTACCAAAAGCAGGCCGTGGACGGGAGTAAGAGCTGACCGCTGACCATTGGGAAAGTCAGGCAGAGCAGCTGGGGAACATGACAACCGACCACACCTCTTCAAGCCTGGGCAGTTTTCCCGTGTTACTCACAGGACAGTAATGACTGCTCACGATGATGTTCCTCAGTTAAAGACGGCGATGCTTATTATATTGTTTTAGGAAATATAATACATTTTTAAAAGGTGTATTTCGAAATTGGTTAAGTAAGGAACACTTTGGTGCTTAAAGGGGTATTCGGAAAATTTGAACAACTAGAATGAATCATATCTTGAAGGTTCTAGATAATAACAGTTAATAATAAATAATGAATGAATCTGTCTCTATGCCAGAACCTGCTGTTAAAGCTTTGTATTAATTATCTCAGTGAATTCTAACAACCAGTCCAGGAGGTAGCTTTTTTTAGTATCTCAGGAGATTGAGGCACAGAAAGAATAAGGCACTTGCCCAAGTCACCAGCTAGTAAGGGAAGGTGTCAGAATTTGAACATAGGCTGTTCACTCTAAAGCCAGAACACTGACCCAACTGGCCTTATAACTGACATGTAACTGTACCAGTGTCTAACTGCTGTGCTTCTGGGTCTTTCTCTTATATCTAACAACAGGCACATCCTAGCTTTCAGAAGTTCCTTTATAAATCAGTTATTTGGAATTTTGACTTTATAGCATCTGCTCAACAGTCATTTCTTAAGCATCAACTGTGTGTCAGGCACTGTATTGGTGCTGGGGATACAGAGATGGGCAGGACACGACTCCTGTCCTGAAGTAGCTATAGGGTAAAGAGGGAGGCCGATATATGAACAGTCAAATACCATATAACGTGCACTTACGGAAGTTAGCTCTGGTGTCAAGCAAGATGCCATGGCATGCCTAGTGGTTCAGACACAGAGAAGCAGTCTACAAAGTGTGAGCTCTGATAAAATGAATAATAGCCCTGACCCCCAAATCTCCCTGAGCTTCCTTGAGCTCTAAGGCCACCAAAGCCCTGGGGGCAGCAGGGAGGAATGTGGACAGCAAGACCTGAGTAATAATTTGTTTACCCATTTTTAGTGATGGACTCTCCTATTCCAGTCACTAAGTGGGCTTGACAGTCCTCCGCTCTCTTCAATCTGCTGGTAAGTGGCTGCCTTGGCCAGTCCTGTATAACACCCGCCTCATCCACAGGTATGTTTCCCGAAAAGTATGGAAAAAACCCTCTTTCCTGCTTCATTATATAAATAGACCAACCACTACCAAAATAAAAAAGGGAAAACTTCCATTACACCCACCTTTAGTTTCCTGAACAGTCTCCTTGGGAAGCCATTCAGGATGCTTTTCCCAGAAAACTTAGTTGCAACTTTCCTATTTTTATATATGTTTAATAAGTGACACAAATAACACATTCTCATTATGAAAATTAAAAGGTCACAATTATGCAGACTCCCTCAGCCCAATTCATTTCCCCTCTCCTCCACTGTTAATAGTTCGTTATATGTAATTCCAGAACTTTTTGCATTTACTTACATATGTAATTATCTATATGGATCTATGGCTTTAGGTTCATTTAAAAAAATAACTAGAGGAAACAAGATGGTGGCATAGGGTAGACACCGTAAATGCAGCCGTGAACAACTATTTCAGAAAAACCACGAAAAGAACACACGGACACCACTCGCACCCACAGGAAGGCTGGCTGAGTGAAAATCCTACAACTAGAGAAGAGTCTGAGACTCAGAGGAGCAGCGGAAGCAAAGTACAGAGGTACGGAGGCACGCGCACGGGGCTCGGGGAAGGGCTGGCGCCGGGGACGTGGTTCTTTTCCAAAACGGAGAGAGCCACAAGTCCCCAGTGGCTCTGAACTCCAGTTCCAAGCGAGTTTCTGAGGACCCAGATACCCGGAGAGGGGGGACTGACTGGCACCGGGAGGAAACCCAAAGCGGGTTTCTCTCAGCGTTGCTTGCAGCAATTACCGTGGGACACAGAGACCTGGTGTCTCTCAGCGCAGGGCTGAAAAGCGCCATAGCTATTTGCTCCGCCCTGCCCTGCAAACTCCCCGAGGCCCCGCCCCTTCCAAGCTGCGTCAGAGGCTTTTGCAGATAAAAGACTGAGTAGCCTAGGGCAGAGGCTTAATCAACGCCTCCTTAAAGATACAGGAGCCACCCTCACCCAGTGGCCAGAGTGGGACTAACCTAAACAAAACAGATCCACAAGGAACACACTTGGGGCAGATGCAGTGAGCATAAAAGCTCCACTGAAACAACTCTTGCCCCATAAGGGTGTCTCCAGCACAGAAGTTCTCCCACTGTAGACACAGCTGACTCTCATAACCAAGTGGCTTAGAGGTTAATCCCTCGCAGTG
>PVJC01023897.1:0-25987 GCA_004026665.1 Murina feae | reverse complement strand
TATTTTGGGTGTTTAATTTATATGTGGCAACGGAACATCTTCTTTCTCTGTCCAGTTTTTCAGAACCCTTCAGGCGTATTTTAAGGGAAGAGGTCTTGACCTTGAAAGTTTTCCAAATACTTCCTCCACCAACGAGAACCCCAGACCCCTCTCTGTGCAGTCGGAGCTCATCGCCTCCGCCTTTGCTGAGTACGAAGAGCGGAAAAACCGCTTTCCCCGCCGCCTCCAAGGCTGACGGCTTCTCCTGAGAGCAGGTGAGAGGCCCCCTCCCTCCCAGACAGACGACCTGCTCCTGAAGAGGTTTGGAAAGTAGTTATTTGAAAAATGATTTTATTTCCCCACAGAAATGAGTGCTTACTAGTAATTTAGAAGCTACTCATCTCTGGTAATATTTGGATTTGGTTCAGAATTTCATGTGTGCTTTAAGGAGGAAGGACAGTTTTGGCATTTAAGCACAGTTTTATGGGAAGAGACATAGTAAAATGTAGGACTATCAGTCTTAATACAATGATTACACCTAGTGGAATACCACACACTTTGCCTATATCCTTTTTTTCCCCCCAGACCAGGTCAGATAGCTGAGTTGTGTGGAAAATCATATGTCAAGAAATATGTGAAATTGTGCAGTTAGATTAAATGGAAACTAAAGATTAAAAATAGTTCTTTTTAGAAGAAAGTAATAAGCATATATTTAATCTTGAACATCCTCACCTAGAGGAAATAGAGTAAGATATTAAAGATGATTTTTTCTCTCATAGGAAAAAGGTTAGAAGTATATTTATGTTTAATATTTGAATTTTATTATTCTTATTACTGTAGCATTCGTACCAGATGAGTATCATTTAAAAAAATAGGTCTGGTGCATTCCAGGAAGCTACATTATGATTCTAGTCTATTAGCTTTTTGTTCTGCTGAATAATTATGATTCCATTCCCTGTAATAAAGGGAACAGAATCGTAATTAAAATCTCCACCTCTTCTTCCACCGGGTAGGCATGAAACTGCGAGGAAGCGTGCTGCCATTGCATCTTAGTGTGCATGTGAAGGGATTATGATTATCGGTTCTTGTAAACGTGATGATTTAAAAAAACGATGATGTCATTTTAAAAAGAAGATGCAACCTACCATGTGATATATGCACTTGAAACCTCTCATTCATGAGAAAATAAAATAGAATAAACAGATGTTAAGGAAACGTCCCCATTACTGTTTCTCACACGTGGGCCCTAGGCTAGCGGTCGCCAACCCGTGGTCCTCGGGCCACTGATCATCCCTGAGGTCCCAAAGGTTGGCGACCTGACCGCTGGCTTAAGGGAACCTCAGGAGCTAAAAGGAACCGTTATTAATGCACAGCACCTCCTCTAGTAGAAGACAGTATTGTATGCCGTTTGCTTTAAGCCTTACAGTCTCCACCTATAAATTGCAGGTGCTACCCTCTAACTCACAGAACGTGTCAAAGAAAATATCAAAAGACATACTTTCGGGTGAGCGTGGAGTGAGGTACAGTTTGGGGGCGGGGCTCGGAGAAAGCACCTACTGGGTGCTATGGTAACATAATGGGACTCTTGGCGACTGGCAGGGGACGAAGCAAAGCGTCTGGTTTAGAGAAGATTCCATCATAAGCTCGCCTTTCCTGGCAGCTGATTAGAAAGTGAGGACAAAAGGAGTTTTTGCTGAAAGATGTTGATCTTTGAGTCTTTGTGCTAATGGTACCGACTTCATTTTCTGTTTCATTAGAGCATCTTCTTGTTCTTGCAGGTATCTGGCTATTTTTAAACCGCAGATGAAGCTGCTCATCAGAAAAAGTCAATCGTGGTCATGGTTAAACTTCCCCTCCCCTTCCCCCTCCTCCCACTTTTATTAGTTTGTAATGGTCTTATTCTATATTTCCAGGTTTACATATAAACAGCTTGACCTCGGGGACCTCCGTGACCTCTGTGCATACTTTGCTGTTTTGTCCACTTTATAACCATAAATGTCAGTGTAGAGCACCGCATATGAGTGCAAGTTATCAAAACACCATCAAGTCAAGAGAAATGAATGACTAAATTGCGTTTCCTTTCAGCTTGTCTCACATGTGTGTATTGCTGTTAACAATCAAGGCTTTCGTTTGAAAGGGATGTTGCTCATTTTACTCTAGTTCATTATATGTCCTAGGGATTTGGGTTTAAAATTGGCCTTTTTCCAGGAGGAAGACACACTCACATGCTGTTTCAGCACATGCTGCTGAAAGAACTCCCAGTCCTTGTTTCATACCAAGGGAGATCGGTGATAAATATCCACAATGAAGTTGAAATAGAAAGCAAAGGATCATGGGACTCTAGAATTGCTGGGGTCCCTGGGGGAGGTTCTCTGCCACTGTGCTCAGCGGATGGACGTTGTGCTACACCAAGTGCCCTAGCCCACCTCTGCCTCTCCCACACCACCCCCCCCCCACAAGAAGGGAGGGCAGAAGGTTGGAGGGACATGGGGTGGGGTAGGTGGTCGTGGGCAAAGGGGGGGTAGACAGAGACTGCTTGGGGTGATGGGCCCAACATGCCGTCTGCAGATGATGTTTTACCGAGTTGTACACTTGAAACCTGTTCTGTCTTGTGAACCAATTTAAAAAGGGGGGCAGGGGCTGACCAGTTTGGCTCAGTGGACAGAGCGCCGGCCTGCGGACTGAAAGGTCCCAGGTTCAGTTCTGGTCAAGGGCATGTACTTTGGTTGTGGGCACATCCCCAGTAGGAGGTGTGCAGGAGGCAGCTGATCGGTGTTTCAATCTCATCGATGTTTCTAACTCTGTCCCTCTCCCTTCCTCTCTGTAAAAAATCAATAAAATATATTTTAAAAAATAAAATAAAAAATAAAAAATGGGGGGGGGGAATGTAGAAACTGGTGTGGGTGACAAGCAAACCTCTCCTCTCCTCTCCTCCCACCTGGGGCAGATTATTCTGATTCTTAGATCCTCATTGGGAGGCGCTCCCTTTCATGTGTCTTTATGGAGAGCTGCATCATTTTCTCCGTGATTCCTGCAAGAGGAACATGGTACTAGAAGCAAACATCGGTGTCCTGCTAACATGAGGCTGTACATTCCAAGGTCGTTTTCGGTGGCTTTTCTGTGGATGAGTGATACTGAATTCCACGAGTAGCATTTATGCAAGAGCAGATTCGTGTCTGGGTTAACACGCTCTGTTGTAATGAGTTGTGTGTGTCTGTTTTCCCCATTTTACTTCTCCAGTACCGAGCACAGTGCCAGGCATGTAGCCAGGGTTCAGGAAATTCTGGTTGTGTTGAAATAAATGTGTGCTCTTCTGCTACTGTCCACACAGTAACGGAAGCTGATTCTAGCTAATGTCGAGAATATTTTTTTTCCACGTAGAATTATAAGTGATTATGGGTGAGGATAAAATGTTAGCCTGTTCAGATCCGTGGTGGAATGGCAGGGAGCGTCCCACCCCGTCCAGCTCCACCCGAGTACGCGTGGCTGCTTTTCCCTCTCCTCTCATCACCCCTACTTGGGGTGTCATGACCCTCACAAAGGGGATGCTCCTCAGCTGAAGGCCTTTGAAAAGGAAGCGCATCCACATGGAACTTTCCACTATGAGCTTGCAATGTCTCAGGGCAGGGCAGCCTCCTTTGGAAAATTCCTCACAATTGGCAGGTGGCTGTTGGTGAAAGGCTTGCTGTCCACACGGACTGGGGTGTCTTACTGGTGATGCTGATGGTAGTGGGGAAGGTCAGGCCTTCACCGAGTGTGACCAGTTAGCACACCTGGTCCCAGACACTAGGTTAGTAGTCTCCCCATGGCTGCCCTATTATGTTGACAAACCAACACCTCCCTACACATTCTCAAAGCCCACTGGGGGCCCCGCCGGTGTGGCTCAGTAGTTGAGCATCCACCTATGAACCAGGAGGTCACAGTTCAATTCTCAGTCAAGGCACATGGTTGCCGGCTTGATCCCCAATAGGGGGCGTGCAGGAGGTAGCCGATCAGCGATTCTCTCTCATCGATGTTTCCCTCTCTCCCTCTCCCTTCCTCTCGGAAATCAATATAAATGTATTAAAAATAAGATAAAATAAAGCCCACTGTGGGAGTGACCTCGCTCTTGGCTGAGAGCCACCACTAGGAGAACAGCAGACGTGTAATGTTCCCGCTAATGGAAATGAATGTTCTGCAGGTGATCTCGGCTCTCAAGGGCTCCTTGACCGTCTCAACCCCGTCTCTGATCCTCTTTGATAAGCATCCCACTCCCCATCCCTAGGACATGGCCTGCTGTCCCCCATCCCAGGTATAGGGAGGTTAAAAACTGCTAAGACTGTGAGGTTTTACCTTAATTGCAAGCTACACGCTATCCTGCTGCAGTTTCGCAGATCCTGGCAGACACCTGAGACTCCTGGGGGAGCAGGAAGCGTGAGGTTTACATTTCCCTTCGTTCTCCTCTCTCAGGTACCATGGGGCCCAGGAGCTGGGTCCAGGGGTGTGCACAAGTGGGCTTGTGCACAGCGGAGGAACTCCAGACTCAGGAAACCCCCACTCATAAGGAGGCTACCAGCAAAACAGCTCAACCTTTGCCCCGGAGAGGAACATTATTTTTACCGAGTTTCCCCAAAAGTAAGACATCCCCCGAAAATAAGACCTACTTACAGTTTTGCCTCTCGCTGAAATATATGCATCCCCTGAAAAATAAAACCTCCCCCCAAAATAAGACCTCTCCAATAATAAGACCTCCCCGAACATAAGGCCTCCCGATAATAAGGCCCCCTGTAGCTACCGTAACTCTGGACTCTGGGCCGTAGCAGCGGGCACCACCGTGCACCTCACTGTTGGCCATAGCATAGCCAGAGCTAAAGGAAGTGCGAGGTCTCTTTTAATCAGAGAGCCCGAGCCACCCGCCTCCAGGACAAGCTGCCGCCTGCTGCTCGCTCTGCCCTGACGGAGTCTGGCTGACTGACAATTCAACAGTGAGTCACGCGGGGTAGGAGTAGGCACATAGTGTGGACACACAGGTAATAAATTTCCTTTTTTTGTTGTTGTTCAACAATGAATGTGTATGTATTCTTCTTCATGGAAAAATAAGACATCCCCCGAAAATAAGACCTAGCGCATCTTTGGGAGCAAAAATTAATACAAGACACTGTCTTATTTTGGGGGAAACAGAGTATTATACAGGTTGGAAAACAAACTTGCCCTCTGCCCCAGAGGGAGTCAATATCCCTAATCTTTCAAGGGTGTTTGCAACAGGTATCCTTGCAAAGCTAGCCCAGCATGAAAACTGTCACAAGCTTTTAGAGAAAAGTGCAAGAGCCACGGAAAAATCATCTCTCCAGAAGGGTCACGCCCCATTCTGCTCCCTGCCCCCTTGACAAGTAGAAAGGATGGAATCACCTCCTCCCTGGACTCTTCTGTTGTCATGGCACAAATTCAGCTTCCCGCTTTCTTCCGAATTTCCATTTGACTCTCAGAAATTGAGTCTGACAGTCTAAGAAGTGTTTTCTTGCTGTTTTCGTTGCTGCCATAGGCATCCCCTTGGTCCAAGGCACTGTGGGTGCCCTCTGACTCCCCAGGGGACAGGCCGCAGGGAAGTGGAGCAAAGGAAAGCAGAAGAAATAAAGGACGTTCAGGTCACACGGGGGTTTCATAGCAGAAAGACTACCCCTGCACCCCTTGTTCCCCGCTCCTGAGTCTCCACCATGTTGCTCCCATGTTCTAGGCAGCCGGTCACAAACGAGCGCGTCTAAGCTTACCAGGTGCCCATCTGTCCTCCTCTGGTGCCTTTCTTTCTTCCCGGACAGTCAGGGCTGGAGACGTCTGACTTTCGCGCGGATGCTGTTTCTGGCTGCCTGGAGAACGCCAGGCGAGAACTTCCCTGGAAGTGACTTCTGTGGATCGCCTTAACGCAGCCTTCCCTGCGAACTCCCATCCTTCATGCCCAGCTCCTTCCCCGAGGATTCCTCAGCAGAAGGGGTGCAGTCCAAACCCAAGGAGGGCAGGAGGTGAAGCCCAGCTCCATGGAGGCGAGGCAGCCCATTCTGTGAACCCCCAGCGTGGGGTTGGAGTCGGACAGACCAGGCTCCCGGTCCTGGCCCCACTCCTCACCAGCCGTGGCCTCTGGCGCTGGGAGTAACAGCATCCACGTTTAGGAATTATTTTCCTAAAGGTGTGCGTGCCATGCGCAGGCGGCCTGTAGGAGAGGGCCACAGTGCATGGCGTCCTCCCCAGCATGGCACTGCTGCAAGAGACCTGGGTGGGGGTCGGGGCTGGAAGGGCAGGGAGCCCAGGCCGAGAAGGAGCCGGGCCAGGGAGCGCAAGGCTTTGTGGAAGGAGGCGCAGCCCTGTGCCACCCATCGGGTCGGAGGGGACAGGATTTAAACCGAATCGGAGGGTTTTAGCTTTCAGCGCCGGGACACTTGGAAGGTGGACATGCTGGAGGCAGAGCACAGGGTTCAGTTAGGAAAGAATCACTACAGCGAAGATCAGAGTAAACATTCAGAAGAGGAAATAGGTTGGGAGCATGTTTTTCTTTTTTAAGGGGTTTACCTTTTTTAATTTTTATTATATAATATTAAATATAAACATTTTATTATTAAATAAAAATATTTATTAAATATTAAGATTTATTGATTTTTTACAGAGAAGGGAGAGGGATAGAGAGTTAGAAACATCGATGAGAGAGAAACATCAATCCGCTGCCTCCTGCACACCCCCACTGGGGATGTGCCCGCAACCAAGGTGCATGCCCTGGAGGGGACTCGAACCCAGGACCCTGCAGTCTGTGGGTCGGCGCTCTATCCACTGAGTACACCGGCCAGGGCGGTTGGGAGCCTCTGGATGCAGGAGTGCGGGAAATGATGCAGATGAGATAATGCCTTTAAGGCACTGTTTTTTGTCTTTTTCCCCCCAAAACCCCTAATAGTAAGCGGGAGACCTGAACCAGCCGCGCAGGCGCAGGCGGGCGCAGAGACAACCCCCCCGGAAGTCCCTCCGGAAAATCCCGCCGGCGCCGCCCGGAAGGAGGTGGGGCCAAGCGCTCACGCGGAACCCGAGCGCAGCGGCTGCGGCACAGGCCGGGCCCGCTTCCCGGTCGGACACCGGCTCCCTGCACTCGCGTCTGGCGCGAGTCGGGGCGGGGAGGCGGTGCCGGCTGGGTTCTGTCTCCCGGTTCCGGGGCTGCCTGCTCGGGCCTCGCAGACATGTCGGGGTTCAGCCCCGAGCTCATCGACTACCTGGAGGGAAAGATCTCCTTTGAGGAGTTCGAAAGGCGGAGGGAGGAGAGGAAGACCCGCGAGAAGAAAGTGAGGCGATGCGGGGCTCGGGGGCGGCGTCTGTCCTGAGGCTGAGAGGTGGGGGGCCCCGAGGACGCCCTTCGCCGAGGCGGGGCGGGAGCTCCCCTCCCTGTCCAGCTCCTCTTGGAAACACCCCCCCCCCCCCGGCTTTGTCTCGGTTGTAAGCTGTTGTCCGTTCCTCTGGTTCCTGTGGGCAGCTCGGCCTGGCCGTCCATGGGTCCTTCCGGGGGGGACAGCGGGGTCAGAGGGTCAGGTGTTCGTGTGCCTCCGGGCCGGCAGCTCACCTCGCTGCTTTAGGTCTCAGTTTCTCTATTTTCATTTTATTGTTATTATTTTTAAGTGGCACAGACTGGCCTGGTTTTTAATATATTTTTATTGACTTCAGAGAGGAAAGCGAGGGGAGGGGGAACCCCCGTGAGAGTGAATCCCTGGCGGGCTGCCCCCCGCGGGATGGACCTCCCGGGTCCCAGGCCAGCGCGCTGCCCCCGAGCATGTGGGTCGGGCAGTCTCTCTGTTTTCCAACGGGGATTTGAGGTCCCGTTTCCGAGGGGTCTCCTAATGGTGGGATGCAACCTTCCACCAGAAGATAAATTAAGTAACGTGGATTTTCGTGTCTGACAGTCGACACTCCGACGTGTTTTTCATACTTGGGAAGAAACACGGGAATTTCCCATTTACTTGAGGTTGAGGGTGGGGGTGATAGGGGGCACAGAATGGCACCTTTGGATGTTACTGGTGATTCTTTCCTAACTCCTGCCACCGCGTGCGGGTGAATGGGAAAGCCCCAAGCTCGGTTTCTGTTACTTTTTACGAAGGACTGATCGGGACCGCGCCGTCAGCACTCCGTGTGCTTTGAGGGCACTGGGGGTTAGTGTCCACGCGCTCTGTGTGTCCAGCTCGGTGCTCCGTGAGCAGAGAGTGGGGCAAAGGCTCAGCTTGTGGAATCACTGATGAATGTCCAATCACAGGCTCTTCAGGGGAAAGGGAAGCCGTCGCCTGATGAAAACGCAAATGACGCTGAAGTCCCTTCGTCCTCAGGAACGGACCCTGCCAAAGCCCAGGACAACGACGCCAATGAAGGTGCGTCCGATCGCGGCACCCGAGTGAAAGGTTAAGGGCACCCAGTGGCCCTCGCTGGTCTGCTCAGTGGACAGTGTGGGCCTGGGACCGAGTGTCCCGCTTCCGGTCAAGGGCATGTACCCAGTTGCCAAGCTCAGTCCCTAGCGGGCGTGCAGGAGGCAGCCAGTCAGTGATTCTCATCATTATTGCTCTTTCTCCTTCTTTCTCTCTGAAATCAATTAAAAAATGTGTGTGTGTGTGTGTGTATTTTTTTTAAAGAGTACCTAATAATTTAGCAGAAACATTTTTCATTGCAGTGGCATTCTGTTGTCGATTTCCTGGCTTATTAGCAGCATAGTGCATATAATAGGTGCTCAATAAATATTGAGTTATTGAATATGGGTTATTTTTGCGGAAAAATGTTTCAATTTGACATCAGTGTTTGGGAGCCTTTTTAGATTTATTTTTTTAATCCTCATAAAAGAAGTACGTCATGTTTTTCGTTTCTGAAATAATGCTATTTTAATATTAAATAGTATTGCACTCTGACTACATGTTGGGGTCAGATAATTATTCCAAATGCATGTAAATAACAACGCCTTTCACCCTCAGAGTGGCACTGTAAGGCAAAGATTACTAACCCCTTTTTACAGTGAGGGAATTGAGGTACATGGGACTTCCATGCCCAAGGTTACACATCTAGTGATAGATGAGGAGGTTTGACACCAGACAGCCTGGCTCTGGAAGCCTCACCTAGAACCACAGCGCTATCCCGCTGGTTCTGTCCCACCTGATTCGTCCCACCTGGTACTATCCCTCTGGTTCTGTCCCACCTGTTTCCATCCTACCTGGTTCTATACCACTAGGCTTATGTAGTTCTTAGGTCTGTGTCCTAAAATTCTTTTTTTTTTTCCTTTCTGTGTTTAACTGTTACTGTGTACACTTCTGATTTCCCATTTAATTTTACTTAGGTGAGGCCCGAAGGATGGGCAGGCAGTTCCTACAGAGTAAAGCACATGGCTTTACGATAGCTTTCTTTCCTGAGTTTTTGGGGACTGCTCATTTGTCTTTGTACTTTTTTTGTTTTTGGGGGGGGGGGTTTGCTTTCAAGTTTGCTGGGGTAGAAATTTGCCTTTCAAAAAATACTGTTTTTTGGTTTTGTTTTCACTACTGAACGTTCTAAAACTTCCCCGCCCCCCCTTCCCCCCCAATCTCAATGTGTCTTTCTTCAGGAGAAACATCAGATGGAGTTAGTAAGTCAGTTCACAAGGTCTTTGCTTTCATGCTTGGAGAGAATGAAGAGGAGGAGGAGGAGGAGGAGGAGGAAGAAGAGGAGGAGGAGGAGGAAGAAACACCTGAGCAACCCACTGCTGGCGATGTCTTTGTGTTGGAGATGGTTCTCAATCGCGAAACCAAAAAAATGATGAAAGTAAATCCTTACTGAATTTGGTAATAGAAACAGAATGTAAAAATGCGACATTGAAAAAGAATTCAGATGTAAAAAAAGAACATTTATGAGACAACTACTGTACTGGTTTCCTGTGTTTCATTTAGAGATTTTTAAAATGTAAAACCTTAATTATTTCATGTGCTAAAGTGTACCATAGTTTTGCTATTAAAAGATCCATATTGATACTTTTTACAACTTCAATCTGAGTAGATAGATTTGAAAGGAGGATCTTTAGAATTGCATCATATAAGTCCCCTGGCATATTCATTTATTTTGCAGCATCCAGTTCTTCATTTGTTATTTATTCTAATAAATAATATAAGTAATTCCTGAGCACTTTGGTTTTGCTTTCTTTAAATATTGAACTTTCTACCGTATGAAATTTTGTTGTGTTTTGTTTTGTTTTGATTATCTGAGGTGCTTATTTTAGATAATATAGAATAATTTCTTATTTTCTGCAATTGAATTTAGCCATTTGGTCCTTAGGTCTGAGCATAGATTGAAATGTTTTAAAGAAGAATTTCGTTTTGTTGTGGTCTGTACTTACTAATGGGGTTGGAATGGGAGCCTGAGACATGCCTGTGTTTTAATCAGAATGTCCTCCTCATTCCGTGCAGGAGAAGAGGCCCCGGAGCAAACTTCCCAGAGCTCTGCGGGGACTCATGGGAGAAGCCAACATCCGCTTCGCTCGGGGAGAACATGAGGAGGCAATTCTGATGTGCATGGAAATCATCAGACAAGGTGCTTCCTTGGGGATTGCTGACGGTGCAGTTTTCCTTAGCAAAGGGGTTTTCCTGAGGGGAGCCTGGTGAGAGGGGGGTGGTCATGAAATACACTTTGCTTAGAGAAGAGAATGCTTGAAAAATGCCAAAGTGTGAAAATAGAATAAAACAAATATAATCTAGTGTACATTCTGAATTCCATTATGTAGTTTATATAATCCTAATAGAGTTATTTAAATAGTTTCTATACTAGAAGAAGGATCCATACATAATTTGATGTCAGCTCAAGCCTCTTCCTTCAGCCAATGGAATTTTTTCTTTTTAATTCATTATAGCTCCCCTGGCTTATGAGCCATTCTCTACTCTTGCCATGATATATGAGGACCAAGGTGACATGGAGAAATCACTGCAGTTTGAGTTGATTGCTGCACATTTAAATCCTAGTGACACTGAAGAATGGGTTAGATTGGCAGAAATGTCTCTGGAACAAGACAATATTAAGCAGGCAATTTTTTGCTACACAAAAGGTAATTAAAATGTTTGCTCATTTTTTGTAAAGTGTTATATAATCGATTTCTTGATAATTGTGCTTGCTATTTGGGTGTGACGTTAGTTGGAATGTATTTGTTCCTTGTATTCTGTTATGTCAGCGGTATTTGGGGGTCATCTGTTTTCATGTTTATCAGCAACTTTATATTCTGAGCTAATACTGCGCAAGTGAGTACAAGAGCAGGATGTTCATTTGCCCACCAAGGTCAGGGTTGGTTCTGTACTGTTCCTTGAGGGCTCATGTCAGACTGGAGTGACCAAATGAAGGTTAGTGCGATTTAAGTTCTGTCTGGAGTTAGGTCGAACCTCGCTGAGAGTTCATGTGAAGGTAGCTTTCTTCCCAAATGCCCAGCTCAACTCAGAGGTGAATAGTTTACCGCGTGTGTGTTAACATTTTCTGAAGAGACGCTAGGTCACATCCAGGCACCAAAACTCCATTTGAAGATGAAGCTCTCTTTTTCCTCTTTAGCTCTTAAATATGAACCTACTAATGTCCGTTACCTGTGGGAGCGATCAAGCCTGTATGAGCAGATGGGAGACCATAAAATGGCCATGGATGGCTATCGGCGCATCTTAAACCTCTTGTCTCCATCCGATGGAGACCGGTTCATGCAGTTGGCTAGAGATATGGCAAAGTAAGTTTGGAGTGAATGTATAGAAATGCTGTTACTAATCACCATAGTTTAGAAACCAAAGCATATACATGAAGAAGAATATATTTTTTATTGAGGTTTTGCTTCTTGTATATTATCACCTGCTTACATGGAGAGGTGGGTTGGGGTTTTTGGTGTGTTTTTTTTCCAATTCTACTATGTGATTGCTTAGAAAAATGTGCATATACAGTTACCTTCCAAGTGCTCGGAGCTAAAAGGAGCATGTTTTGAAAGGATGACTAGGCTCCCAGCTTTCCATAACTTACTTGAAGTTACATACATTTGCAGTAATCTTTTTGAAACTGTTGCAGATGTGCTAATGAAACGTTTGTGATCTGGGATCTTCTGAATCATCTTATCTTGAGCTAATAGTAGAATAACATTTTAAGATGCAAAATTGTCTTTATAATTAGCATCTACTACTGACTTAGCATATATTTTATTCTAAAATATATGTCCAACTGCATTTCTTGACTTGCTGTACAGCAAAACAAAGCAGGAAACATTTTGGCTAAGAGATGCCTTGTGTGTTTTCTATTCTGGAGATGCCTATGATAGTATTTCAGTCTAGCATTAACCATCTTCATATGGGTATCAGGGTTAACCTGCTAATTCCACAGCCATTGTCATGCAGATGCTTACCTGTGAACTCAACCCCTGTGCTCCTGAGGGTGGATATGTAGCATACTGGAAGCATTTTAGGAAATTGGTGAAGGCAAGGCACAACCCTAAATTGATCCTTGATGTATGTGACAAGCACTGAGGATCTCCCTAGGCTATTAATTAATTAGATCTCTAGCCATCACAAGTGCTTGCCCAGTAAGCTTCTACTTTATGAATTATTAGTACATTTGTTTTCCCCTGTATATCTGTGGTCTTATTGGGACAGGGTGGTGATGAAGAGTTCTGCCATTGCCTCAGAGGGCTTTGCTAAATGGAAATCTTGTTACTATAACTTTTGATTGATGAAGCTTTCTCTCAGTCTCTGCTTCCTCACCAGAAATCTTGGTTGAATATAAATTATGTGTTAGGCACCGTACAAGCACCAGGAGACCCAGTATTAAATGAGTTTCAACATTCCCTGCCCTTGTGGAGTTTACATTCTAGTTGGGGGACATAGGCTGTAATCAGATGAGGAGCTAACTCTATGGTATGTGAGGTGTTGATAAGTGATATGAAGAAAACCAAAGCAGGGAAGGGGGGTAGGAAGTTAAGGAATAGGAGAGTGATTGGAGGAGGATTCGTTCCCTGTGTTACAGTCACACTGACCTGAAAGTGAGCTGACGGTGGTATGGGAGCAAACGGTAGGTAGGGAAGAGTGCCACCGGCCAGGACAATGTGGGAAGAGAAGCAGCCTTCTTTAAAATCATAGTCAGAGCTGATGCAGAGATAGATGTCCAGGGTCAGTGTAACGTGTCAGGATTGCTGACCAGCACCGTGGCCACTGGAGGCTAGTGGTCACTCAGGATGAGTCCAGTCAGCATGGGCAGCTGGTGGTGAAGAGTAGGTATATTTGGAGTAACGAGCAGGTATACTAATATTTGGAGTTTTGTATGATTTTGATAAAGGGAGAGAAGGGCAGGAGTATTAAGGAGATGCACAGGAAGTAATCATAATGCTGGACCCCGGAGAAGGAGGGGGCGTGAGGACAGGCAGGTGCAGAGACTGAGGCGGGTAGGACCAGTGCTGTGTAGATCCTGGAGAAGAGTTGGTGCTGGGCTACAGAGAGGTGAGTGGATGATGTGGGAGAGAGGTATTGACAGTGTTATGCTGACATTGGGCATCTTTCTCTGAATCAGCTCTGATTATGGTTTTTAAAGAAGACTGCTTCTCTTGTCAAACTTTAAGAAAATGAAAATCTGCTTCAGGGCCTAAGCAGAGAAATGAATTTTATTCTTTTGTCATTTACCTTTTTAGGAGTTACTATGAAGCCAATGATGTTTCCTCAGCTATTAACGTGATTCAAGAAGCTTTCTCGAAACACCAGGGCCTAGTCTCCATGGAAGATGTCAACATAGGAGCTGAGCTCTACATTTCTAACAAACAGTATGACAAAGCTCTGGAGGTAGGAACACGTGTTTCTCTTTGGGGTTGAAACTCATTTCTGTGTTCTAGAAATTTTTGCAAATTGACAGTTTCTCATTTTAGTTTTATATGTTATTTATGTGCTAAGTTACGTAAAGAAATACGTATGGAAACATTTCTGATTCTATACTGATTCCATATGAAATATAAAATGTAGTTATCACCTGGTAAAAGCTATCTTCATCACAGGTGCCATCATGTACTTCAGGGTGGCAAGACTCAGCCAGACTAATTGCTGTAATTCAGTTCCTTTTTTTCCCATTTTTTTTTATTACATAAAGTATTACAAAGATTAGTACATATATCTCTTTTTTTCCCCCTGCCCTTCCCCTAGCCTCCCCTACCCCCCAGTGTTGCTTTGATATAGGAATTACACGTGTTCAGTTAGGCATTAGTTAAAATGATATAAAAATATTAATGTGTCACAGTGGTTCCTTATATTAAAGACACTGTTGCTTTTATAAGCCATTTATATGTTGTAAGGAGTATTTGAATTAACTGTTCAAACCTTTGCTTTGTGAAAGGTTTTTCATACGTACCTACTGTATTATTTTCTCTCCATCCTTCAATTCTTGTAGGTAATTGTGGATTTTTCTGGAATCATGCTAGAAAAAGGAGCTACGGAAGAAGGCACTTCAGAAGAGAATACAGGTAGTATTTTCTCTTCCTGGCAAGTGTATAGACTCCTCTCTTGTTCATGTTGAACCTGACAGTTACTATTTTCATAGTAAGTTTTCCCAAGAAGCATTTTTTCCTAAGAGAGAGATCACATCTTTTTATCCCTCACGTACACGTGGTCTGTTTTCAGTCCCTTTTATTCAGTAAGTCCATTTGAACATGGCTTTTCTCCTGACCCAGGGTCTTTTTAGTGCTACATGAATGAAGGAAGACTGGGTTCCTGAACAGCTTATCAAAGCACTTTACTTTCAAAAAGGACTTAAAATGCTCTCTACTAATTTACCTTAAACTTAAGCATTGAAAACTTAAGCACTATATTATTCTGTCGCTTTCTCACTCAGCTTCTTTGTAGTGAAGACTAAAAGAGGCGTTTGAATCAAGAAGAAAAGAGAGTTCGTATATCCTTATTTCTCTTTCAGTCTTTTTAGTTCTTTGTAGATTTGAAAGAAAGTGTGGGAGTCTACATAGGGTTTGCTTACATATTAGGAAAAAAATATGAAGGGTAATTGCTTCCAAAAGACACACTGAGGGAGGTGTAAGTACCCAGGACTAGAGTTGGCCACGTTCAGAATTGTTACAGAATCATTTGCTTTGAATTAAGTAAATGAGATCTACATTGAAGACACAGTTTGCTTCATTTGACCACATTCTGCACTTGCACATGGGACGTGCTTTTGCCTGTCTGTCTGATCCACAGCTGGTGAGAACATGACCTGCACCATCCCTGACGGGGTGCCGATAGACATCACCGTGAAGCTGATGGTCTGCCTTGTCCACCTCAACATCCTCGAACCACTTAATGTAGGTAACGTTAAGGTCTGCGCTTGCGGAGCTTCAGCTCTAATTCACAGTGATTTTTCTAGATGACGGCAAGTTGTAAGTCGACCCTAGATTTCGTCTTCCTCAGTAACCAGGAAGTCGCTCTAAGCATCCTTGTGTGGCTGTTTTAGAAAAGTCGGGAGTGTTTTGGAACTGGGCTTAGCATACTTCGTTTTTCTTTTAAAATGAGAGCAGTGCAGAGATCAGAATTGAGATTGAGTCTTCTAGACAATTGGTAATTTCTGACAGTATTTCATTAAATTTTAAAAAATAGGCATTTACTTTGTAGACTTCAGGATAGGTATTGAATAAAATATACAAATCCCTGCCCACATGAGTCTTTTGTCCTGATGGGGTTAGGTAGATAATAAACAAAATCAGTATGTGAATAGTAAAATGTCAGTTGGTGATAAATGCTTGGTCAGGGGGAAAATGAAACGGGAGAAGAAGAAGGAATGCTGGGGTGGGAGGAGTTGCAGTTTGAAGTAGGGTGGTCAGGAGAGGCCTCCCTGAGAAGGACACATTTGAATGGTGGCCTGAAGGAAGTCAGTCATGGAGGTGTCTGCAGGGACAGCTTTCCAGAAACAGGGACCCTGAGGCAGGGGCATGCTTGACTTCCCCGAGGAGGAGCACAGAGCAGCACTGCCCAGCTGCCCCCACCTGCCTTGTGCAGGCCCCAAGGGCGATGTGGGACAGTGGAATGGTAGCAGGAGCTCTTGAGTAGAGGCACAGAAGCACATAGGGAATGGAGGACTGAGCTGTTTTATGAAGCTCTTAGGCTCGCCCATGACGACTGGTGTGTGTGTGGAAAAAAGGGATAGACGTGGGTGTGCACCTCGGTGCTGGATGTTGACTTCAGACTTGAATCTTGCAATCTAGCCTCTCTTGACAACGCTGGTGGAACAGAACCCTGAAGACATGGGAGACCTCTATCTGGATGTCGCCGAGGCTTTCCTGGATGTTGGGGAATACAGCTCTGCGCTTCCTCTCCTTAGCGCGCTGGTCTGCTCCGAAAGGTACAACCTCGCAGTGGTTTGGCTTCGGCACGCAGGTAATCCCCCTGTGTGGGAGGGAGAGGGTTAATCATGTCAGGAGACAAGGGTTTACTTCCCCAAGAGAGTAGTCATTGTGACAGAACACAAAGGTCTCGGTGAAGGTGGTGTGGTCTCAGGGCAGTGCTCTGAAAGCTCGCACTGTACATGGTCTTGGTACGTCACTCAGTGAGTCCCCTCCCTGATGCTTTGGAGGAAGGAGTCCTTTCCTGGTGCCAGAGTGAAGCGGGACCAACATGCTCCTGTTAAAAAGCCCTTTAATACTGCTGCATCACCTGCCATAATCCTCGCCTCTGCTTTCTAGGTTGCCAGATTTGGGGTGTTCTAATTTTTTAAAAACTTTTACAGATTTATATTTAACACGTTATTTGGGGGAGATTAACATATTTTCAAAGCTCTTTGAGCCCAAAATATGTTCAAGATTGGGTTATATCTGTCATTTTATTTCCAAGTCCACAGTAATCTGAATAAATTTTGTATCTACGTCCACATTACTCAGAAATAAGTTATTTCGAGTAGGAAAAATTGCTTAAGAAATACCACTAAATCTCTTTAAGAAACAAGAAAGTCAAAAATATTCTAGTAGCATTTCCTATTGAATCAACATAAAAAAGGCATTAAAATTTGAATAGTCTTGTTTAAAATACTGCGTGATGGCAGAAAGCTCTAGTAGTTCTTAAATATTACATATGGAAGAAAGTTCTCTATTACTGGAGAAGCCTTGATTGACATTTTTAGATGTTTTGAGACATATAGATATGAAATAGTAAAGAGTGCACATATAACGAAGATAACAGTTTCCTGGTAAATATGAACACAAGTGTAGCCTCCCATCATAAAGCTGTGGTATGGGTGGTGTTTGGATTTTGAAGATATGAGCAGAGAGCTGGGATTGTTAGTGCCTTCTAAGGTTGGGATGTGGGACCTGGTCCTGTCACTGAGAGTAGCTATTTCAAATCCTAGTCAACTATGAGCATGATGCTGAGACGTGCTGTTTCCATTCTGAGCCTGTGTCGCTTGACATGAGTGGAAGATAAAACCTCAGAATCATCTAAAAATCATAAAGAAATCCAGGCTCATTCTATAAGAGATCATTACAGGGATTTAATGCTTATAGGATAATAACAAAATGTCTTTAAAAGTGAAAAATAAAAAGCGAGAAATGCTATTGTGATGATCCATCCACAGTAAGTAGTTTTCCTTTGTTAACAGAGTTTAGCCTAAAGATGATAGGAGGGATTTGAGGAATTTGAGATTTAAGAAAGCAATTGGGCAAAAGCATCATTTTAGCATATAATTGCAGTGGAAAAGAAAAATGATGGAAAGGGCCTAAGTTAGTGCTGTGGCTATCAGGGTGGAGAGGAGAAATGCTCCAGGGATTTGTTTTCAACTTTAGATGTAGAACTTAATGTTTGATTGGCATAACGTTTGAAGAATGGGCCCAATAGCTGCGCTTCTGAGAACTTATCCCAGGGAAATAATTGAGTGAGGTGAGGGATTGGGGATCACAGAACTCAGGAGCCTGGCAGTAACGAACAGTGAGGCAGGGAGGGGAGAAGGGAGAGTCCTGCCTGAAACGCTGCTGTTCCCCAGTGTGTGCTCATGTGCCGGGGGAGGGGACCCGCCGTGGTCAAGTCCACATTCTTCCTAAGATAGTAACGTGGGTTTCACAAAAATCCTGATTTTAAAAAAATGTCGACAATTTATTGGTTTTAACAGCTCTGTGGCCGAACCACACACGTCCGTAGGTCAAACTGGCCCGCCGATGTGGGGCTCTGGCTTATGTGCGTGAGGATGTTCACTGCGGTTCAGAGTAGGGATTTGGAAATGAGCTAAATGTCAGATAATAAATATGTTTAAGTAAATAATCTATTTAATTGAATATTATGATCATTCAAAATGCTGATAAAGACGGGAAAATGTTGAAAGCATAAGGCTAAGTGAATATAGCAGAACGCTGAAGTACATGTGTAGGCTGATTACATCATTATAACAATTTGAATTTAGTTAAGAAGTCAAAGGATTGGTCAATCAGTAGTTAGAAATTAGGGCTGACAGTTTTAAAATGCTAGAAATATTCATACTTTTTTTTGGTTATAATTCTTTTGATATTGCTAAACTATTTTTTTTTAAATGGAGAAATAATTCTGGGAAGCTTAGCAATAATTCTGGGAAGCTTGGTTCATGTTTGTGTCCTTGGACCTAGAATGCCTCAAGGCCTTGGGCTACATGGAGCGTGCTGCTGAGAGCTACGCCAAAGTGGTGGAGCTGGCCCCCCTGCATCTGGATGCAAGAATTTCCCTTTCCACCCTGCAGCAGCAGCTGGGCCGGCCTGAGAGAGCGCTGGCAGCCCTGGAGCCCATGTATGACCCAGACACGCTGGCACAGGATGCCAACGCTGCGCAGCAGGTAGGCCGGACGCAGAAGGAAGCTTTTCCTGGTGCGTGTGGTTCCTAACGTCCTCCTCATTCAGGATGTCTCTGCGGCTAACACCAATTTCTATTTCAGTGTATTAAGTTCAGTGTGTTTGAAAAATGATTTTGAGTCTTAAGTTTTAGCCACTCATTAGACACTATAAATTGCAGTTTCTAAAAGAACGCATCTAATTCTAGTGAAAGATCATAAAGCAAATGTTCTTAAGCTTTGGTTTCTAAGACAACACCTGGTAGTAAAGGAATATTGCCACTGACTGTCGTGTGCTTATTTACTTAGGAGCTGAAGTTACTGCTTCATCGTTCTACTCTCCTGTTTTCACAAGGCAAAATGTATGGTTATGTGGACACCCTGTTTACCATGTTAGCCATGCTTTTAAAGGTGGGTGGTGGCCTTTATGTAGCCTTGCTGACTTTTTCAATGGTTACAATATGACTGAAATAAAGATTATAGCCAGTTTCTAACTCTCTTTTACTATATTAAACTCAAACCTTTAAAAGAGTCAGATAGAGACAAAAGATCTAGAGATTATATAATTGAAAGTATGAGCTTGACTGTAAATTAAGTGAAAAGATGTTTGCTAGTGCATATTTAGAGAAGTGAGAGCCGCGGTGTTACTGCTTGTTGGCCCTGTACACACTCTGTGTGCCAGAATTGCTCACTTTGCAAAAATACCTTCCAAGTCACGATATCCTGTTTGAGTGTAGCATTTTTGCAGGGAGGTGGGTATGTGGGTGTTTATGTGTGTTATAACATGGATATGAATTGCCCTCTTTGTGAGTAACATGACCAGATTTCTTTAGGAAGAAAAAAATGTCTTTTTAAAAATGTTTACGTACACAACAACTTGGTCTCATTTTTCCTTACTTAAGAATCTTTCAGGCACACCTATGTTACTTGTGGCCCATAGATTTTCTTTAAAAATTTTATGACCAAAAAATGTCAAATTATCTTTAATTCAGATAGCAATGAATAAAGCCCAAGTCTGTTTGATATCCAGTTCCAAGTCTGGAGAGAGGCATCTCTACCTTATTAAAGTGTCACGAGACAAAATATCAGACAACGACGACCAAGAGACAGCAAATTGTGATACCAAAGGTAATTCCTTTTCATTTGCTTTATTATGGAAAACGTGGCTGTGTTGATAAAAAGACTGATGGTAGTAATCGAATTGAAAATATACCCTTTTCAAGTAAAGTGAAATTTTCTAATTGAAATCCTTCAAGTATAATAAAGTTATTTGGTGTTTAAAGAAAAAGGAAGGCCATATGTAAATAATTTATAAAAATTAAAAGGAAAAACTCTCTTTTTTCTGTTTAAAAAAAAGAAAACAAAACTTCTAATCTTGACTTTAAGAAGAAAATGTACCTCGTTTTAAGAAATTTGTGAAGATTAGGTGACAGTGCAGGTTACTATGTTTGTCCAGTCACTGCAATGACATATGTCCTATTCTTCGTTAAATTCATTTTTGACAAATGCAGCAGTCGTCATAGAAATTGAAAGAAAGTTGCTTTAACTCAGTCTCAATACAACTTTAAAAGGCATCTGTTTTTAGCTGGAAAAGCATCAAATATGCTTAGGTGAGATTACTACTTAGAGACTTCGGAAAAGACCTAAGCTATAAACTGGAGATATCTGCAGAAAACTATTTCATTGTTAATTAATTCAGTAGAAATTTGCTAAATCTTTTTGTGGTTATACTCACTTGAGGATATTTTATTTTTCCCAATGATTTTCAGAGAGTTGAATTGAGGGAGAAAGAGAGGGAGGAAGGGAGGGAAGAGAGAGAGAGGGAGATATCTACATCGATTGGTTGCTCCCAATTGGTTGCTCCCACATGTACCCTGACATGGGACCAGGGATGGAACCTGCAGCCCAGGTGTGTGCCCTGAACGGGGAATTGCACCCATGGCCTTGGGTCTGCAAGGCTGAAGCTCTAAACACTGAGCCAAACTGTCCAGGGCTGTTAAATCACGTGACCGACCGTCATGACCGTGTGCAGCAGACAGGGTTTCAGAATCCGAAAGAGTTGAATCTGTTGGGATGACGTAAGGATATAAAGTAAGCAGAGTGCTGCCTGAGAGGAGTAAGGGCAGCTGCTCCTCGTCCAGCTCGGAGTCTGCCATCTCTCCAGTTCATTGGCCCTAAGCTCAGGTATTTGCACTGTGTCTCCTTAAGTTACATTTTTCTCCACATCTGATCCTGCCTGTTTTCTCTTCCACTATTTTCCCAGGTCAGGCTCACTGTTGATTTTTTCCTTTCGCTCATAAAGTTTTTGTTGCTGTGCTTTGTAAGTTAATTTTGTTCTGATGGGGATCACATTACCTTGTGCACCCGGGGAGGATGAGTTAGGCCCTATGTTACATGCATTTTGGTTCTCTGAATTCCTTCACTTGTTTTTCTCATAGCCATATTCTAGTATTGCTCTATTCTCTTTGTAGCAGTTACACTTAAAGGATGTGTAATAGTCCATTGAATAGCAGTGCCATGATTTATCTACCCATTCCCTCATTATTTTTTTGATAAATCGTTGTTTCTGATACTTTTTTTTTTCAAATATGTTTTTATTGATTTTTTAGAAAGAGAGGGAGAGGGTAAGAGAAACAGAAACATCGATGAGAGAATAATACCAATTGGCTGCCTCCTGCACACTCCCTACTGGGGATGGAGCCCAAAACCCAGGCAAGTGCCCTGACTAGGAATTGAACCAGCAGGGCATGGGATGATGCCCAACCAACTGAGCCACACTGGCCAGGGCTGATAATTTTCTTTTATAAATAATACTGTAGTGAGCATCTTCATATCTACAGATTTACCTATATTTTTGATGAGTTGTTTAGGCTAGATTCCCAAAAGGAGAATTACTAGGTTAAAGACTAAAAAAATTTTATGGCTTTTAATCCTTCACAAGGGTTATGAAAGGGAGGTGTCTTACTGACAGGGGAATGAAGGAAAAGAGAAATTTTAAGGCAAAACAAAAAAGAAAATTGAGACAACAAAAAGGTCATGGACAATCTGAATCTTAAAGTATGAATTTGAAGTCCTTTGCTGAGCAAACATATCAATGCCTTGTACCAGTATGTGCAGACTCATCTGACCTCGGTCTTGGAAAGCACTCTTGTCCTGCCTGGAGGCATCCTCACAGGCATGAGAAGCACAGAATGAGGTAGTGGGACTTTGTAGACAAGTCAGAAGTGAATGCAGATTTGCAGGAGGCAGAGCAGAAGGGGGTGGAGTCGGAGTGTAAACAGGCCACCACCCCTTCTCATCATTGTCACAAGAGTGCTGGCAAGGATTTAGGACATTGGACCCTGGTGATTAACATCAGTCATAGGGATTTTTTTTTCTGATGCTGCTATTTCTGGAAATACATACAACATTCTGACTGATCTCTGCTGGTCTCATTTCAGCAATATTTGCTGTCCTCACAAGTGTCATGACCAAGGAGGAGTGGTGGAACCTCCTGTTGAAGGCCATATTTTCCTTGTGTGAGCTGTCGCGATTCCAGGAGGCTGAGTTACTTGTGGATTCTGCGTTGGAATATTGTCCATTTTATGATGACAGACAAAAACGCAAAGAACTAGAATACTTTGGTCTCTCTGCTGCAATTCTGGACAAAAATTTCAGAAAGGCATACAACTATATCAGGTGACTTTCCAATAGCTGATTTCAGCTAGATTTTTATTTTTATTTTTTATAGCTTAATTCACCTTATTTTTCTTGTATAAAATTATGTGGTGGCCACAGCTTCAGCCTGGGTCTTCTGCACAGAAACTCTGGTGTGGGTCTTTATAAGAGGGTCCGTGAATTCCTGATGGGGAGATCTGGGGTGAGAGAGCTGTAGGTCTTAGAGATGGCATCGAAGATGGCCTTGGTGAAGTTGTCCAGGGTGGCAGTGCAGTCCCTGGCTGAGGTGTAGCAGCCGTCAATACCGGCCATCATCAGCAACTTCTTAGGCACAGGGGCCGAGACAGTGCTGGTCCCCTGGGGGCAGGGAGGAGGCACCAGCACAGAGCCACTGCGGCCAGTCACCTGCAAGGAAACGATCTTGTTTCCCCAGTCGCCTCGCCGCACGGCACAATAGAGAGCTTGGCCAGGACAATGGCTCCACGGATGCGGTGGCTACTTCCTTTGAGCACTTCACACCCAGATGGACACGTCCACTGTAGTCCCAGTGGTGGCAAATGCCTTGAACCGGGTCCTGTGGCCGGCATGCGTCTGCTTTTGCAGGGCATGATCTTCAAGACTTCACCCTTGAGGGATGCCCCCAAGAAAATGTCCATGATCTCAGAGTCCTTGAAGGGCAAGGAGAATAGGTAGATTTCCTCTAAGGTCTTGATTTTCATGTCCTTGACCAGGCAGCCCAGCTTGGGGACAGGGATCCACTCCTTGTCCTTGGCCTTGCCACCACGAGCTCTGCGGCCTCGGCCTCAGCTTCGACCCCGGCCCAGATGCCGCTGCCAAATCCTCCGCAGAAGTTGCGGCGGCCTCCTACTCCAGGGGCTCCAGGCGCTCCCGCAGCGCCGGCGTCATCCGCCATTTGGTGTTTCATCGGAAAGGAAGCTCAGCTAGATATTTTGATGTGGCATACTTACTTCCACTTAGATTCTCGTGTTGGAGGGTTAACGTCCTGTTTTATGTTAGCTCTCCTGTTGTCTACTGGTTGATTCAGTTCACTGGTGAGTCCCAGAGGCTGTATATAAGAGCATGCGCTCTCACATACTTAACCTCTTGTGCCTCAGGCTCCCCATTTATAAAACGGACATCATAATGCTACCACTTCATAGGATTATTGTGAGGATTAAATGAGTTATGTACATAAAGTCTTTTAACAGTGCTCGGCACACATGATTATAGTGTTCATTGTACTGCAGCTGGAGTGGAAAGGGAGCCACTTGGTTCATTTTTTTTTTTATTTAAAAGTTTTGTTAAAAAGCAGAAACGATGTAGAAATACTGACTTAAGTAGCATTTTCTGGGAGAGTCTTTCAGTGTGTGAAAGGGTTTGCTTAAATGAGTTGCAGTGGCCCTTTTGAGGGGATGGCCCATGGCAGTGTTGGTGGGACAGGACTGAAGGGTTTCATTCTTAGAAATGAGGAAGGTCTTCTCTTTGCCTCCAATTTCAGGATAATGGTGATGGAGAATGTCAGTCGGCCCCACCTCTGGAACATGTTCAATCAGGTCACCATGCACTCCCAGGAGGTGCGGCACCATCGCTTCTGCCTCCGCTTAATGCTGAAGCACCCGGAGAACCACGCCCTGTGCGTCCTCAACGGACACAACGCCTTCGTGTCTGGCAGTTTCAAGCATGCCCTTGGTAAGTGTCCTGGCACAGGACTTGGTCAAGTGTGAGGCCTGGTCTAGAGCCTGGCCTCTGGAGTGCAGTTCCAGCTGCGAGTTACCCTTCCTCCACTCCCTCTGCCACCGTTTCTTTACCTCTGAAACAGAGAGGACACTGAGCCTGCCTTGTAGGTTGTTGTGAAGATTAAATGAGTTAACATAAAAAACTTAAAACAGTGCCTGGCACATAGAGTAAGTGGCTGTGTTAGCAACAATAATAATAATTAATATTATTTCCTCTTATGAAGCTTTGGTTTTAAAAGGCTGAAGTGTTAGACTTTATTTTAAAGGTCAGCCATTCTCCTCACTTAGGCTTATTTGTTTTAAAAATAATTTTCATTAGTTAGAGAGGTTTTGCCACCTGATTTTAATTTGCTGTAGTACAACAAAGGATTTAAGATTTGCTGATAGTTTATTCCTTCGGAAGAAAAGTCTTTATAGCTAGATGTATTTGCATAGTGCTTACTAATGCTAATTAAACTTGGGGAAAATTCATTAGTCATGTATCACAAAGTTCTGTAGTAAGGGTCAGAAGGGACCACGTGGGGAATCCCCGCGCAGATGTTTACAGTGAAAGCGAGGCCTCCTGCGGCCCGCGCGCAGCTCCCAGCGAGCTGCGTGGCTGTTGTTGGAGCATCAGACTCCTGGGTGAAACTCCTCCCCTGCGTGTGCTTTTTGGAATCGTTCGTTTAATATTAAGAAAATATAAAATACAGATTAATTTTATTCTTCTGCATTTAGAAACTTACAGAAGGTAAGAACAGAAAGTCCAAATGGCAGTCTGCCATCTTTGTTGCCAAAGAGACTTTACGGTGCCATGCCTTCCGGAGTGGGAGCCGGGAAGAATAGAGGTTTTATCTGTGTATGTGATAAATTATGGATCATCTTTTTGTAAGAAAACTCTACAAAATTTCCCCATCACATATTGGTAAGCTTTTGACATGAGATAATTATACATGTAGATTACATGGAATTCACACAAAAAACCTTATTTTATTATTCAATACATTTAGCTTTTCTAAGGAAAAACAAAGTAGTTGCTACATTTATAAAAACAACACCCATTATCTAAAAAACAAAATTTTTTTTACCTCCATGATCCATTACATTTGATTTTTTTTAAACATAATTTTCCAAAAGAAGTAATCAAGAGACACATTCCTCCATTGCTCTTTAAATAGATTTAAGATCATAAGATAGGTTTATGATCACAATTGATAAATTACTTAATTTGGAAATAGGACTCTACGTGAAAATGCTAGTTTTGCCTAAGAGAAGGTTATTTTTAGTTACTCATGTTTAATCTTTATGGTTAGGATACATTCATGGCTAAGTCCTTCTAATTTTGTTACATGTTTGTTTGGTGGGGTTTTTTTTGGTGTGTAGTGCTCAACCACTGAGCCACACCAGCCGGGCTATTGGTTTTGTATTTTTTTAAATTTTTTTTTTACTGCATAAAATATTACAAAGAGTAGTACATATGTCTCCTCCCCGCCCCCCCCCCCGACCTTCCTCCAGCCTCCCCTACCCCCCAGTGTTTTGTGTCCATTAGTTACACTTATATGCATGCACACAAGTCCTTTGTTGATCTCTTCCCCTGCCCTAACCCTCCTGGCCTCCCTGTTGTAGTTTGACAGTCTGTTTAATGCTGCTCTGCTTCTGTATCTATTTCTGTTTATCAGTTTACTAGGGGCCCGGTGCACGAAATTCGTGCACGGGTAAATTGGGGTGAGGGTGCAGGTGGGGGAGGAGGAGGGCAAGTGGGGAGGTCCCTCAGCCGGACCTGGACTTCATCCAATTCGGGAGCACTCAGGAGAAGTGCTACTGATGGCTTGGACCCACTGCACCTGGTTCTCTGCTCTCTGCTGGGCCTGTCTGCTCCA
>PVJC01023896.1:0-25992 GCA_004026665.1 Murina feae | reverse complement strand
TCTGTCCAAGTTCAATGATTTTCTGTTGTTGTTTTTTAATTGCAAGGAGAACTTTGACATTTATTTCTTCATTTCAGAGCAGTCGGCTTTTGACTTCCTCAACAGATGGACTGCAAACAAACTTGATGCTGTTGTTGTAGGAGTGGAGTAAGAGAATTTTCTTTGGCTACTATGATATTTGCTTTCACAGAGTAGAGGTCTGGTTTCCTAATCAAGTCAGCTATGCCTTAAAGATAATATTTAAGAATTTAAATATTTTATTTGGCCCCATTACAACATAGAGCAGTCTTCAAATATGCTCAGTATCTCATTATTCTTCTGTGATACTGGAATTTCTGGGTATTTTTTTTAAAACATTATTGCTCTAGATTCTTAAACTCAGATTGTATAAAGCCCTACTTATGCCCCAAGAAACATGGCTAGAGAGAAAGAAATAAACAATTACGCATTCGAGATGTTAGGTTGTATCTGAGTTGATACAACAGAACAAGTCTTCTTTGAAGTATTATAGAAAGTAAAGGTTGAGATTAGCTGATAATTTTAAACCACTCTCCAGAAAAGTGATCTTACATTCTGGATTTTGCTAGAACATCCAAGAATGTCTTAGGTCAGTTCAATATTTCAATATTTTATTACACTGGCATAGTCCAGAATTCTAAAGCCAACAACCTCAGGAGAAATTTTTTTCTGCTGCTATTCTCCAGTAACAAAAATATAAGAAGTTCTAATCCAATGGTTCTTTAAGGATATTGTGACATAGTTTTTTTGTTTGTTTGTTTGCTTGAAGCTATGGAAATTTAGAGGAAAAACTAAAGTAAAATTTCCTCAACTAAAGCATGATTGCCATTGTTATTGTTATGGTAACTTACAGTATCTAGAATAACTTCCTGTCTTCAGAATATTTATAATATGACATTCTCCTTCTTACCTCCATAACCTTCAATGTAATCTAAATCTTATCATTTCAAATATGTTTTAATATAATGATATATTTCTTGTTGGCATATCTATTCTATCAAATTTTTATGATATGTGTTGTACTTTGTCCTAAAAAGTCTCAATCTACTGCACTTAAAATAGTAGGAACCAACATCTTTTGGGTACATACTTATGTTTAATTATACTTTACTTAGGATTTTCTAAATATAGTTTATAATAAATATTTAAGGATCATCTCAACAACATTTAATATTAAGTGCAGTTATTTATAAGTTTTAAGATTCTAAAGAAAAAGTAAGAGTTAGCTCTGAGAACAGGCTAATAGAAGTGTTCTGTTTTTACTGATACTCATGTATATATGGGGGGGGAATCTATATCTATTCAAAGAATTGTGTGGTAGTGTGAATTTACCAGAAACTAGCAAGATTTCTAGAATATTTAAATGTTATATATTTTTCAAAATTTTTATCTAGAATCAATTCCTGGGCATTATCCATAAAGAGGTATGTGCATTACCAGTGTGTAGAATTTTTATCCAAATGACCTTAAAAAATAGGACATTTGCCTAGAATATGCTCACAGATCTTCTGCCTTCAAACATCAATGGTGCTTTCTCAATAATTTTTAATAATGTTTTTGATCACCAGTTACACTGAGAACTATAAGCTATAGAGCATCTCCAATCCAAAATATACTTGGCTAAAAGTTATGGTTATAGTATCAGGGAGTTCATAACAATCCCTTACTTCCCACATGCAATGCCACCCATGGACCTCAGATACGATGTGAAAAGCTTTGTATCTATTTTTATTTTTTCACATCATGATGAGTTAGCAGAGAACTCGGGTTTGATTTTTGGAAGATAAAACAACAAAACCTGTTTGATTATATCTATTTGATGCTTGGAAGCTACATAGACAGATTCAACCATAATGGTACTTATTAAAACTGTTTAAGTACATTTTTCTTTGTCAAAGCTATGGACTAGCTCCCCAACACCGCTTTCCTGCTCAGTTTGAAGACAGCATGGCTGCAGTCAAGTTTTTTCTTCAGGACAAAATTCTTGCGAAATATGAAGTGGATCCCAGCCGAATCTGTATTTCAGGAGACAGTTCTGGAGGCAGGTTAGCAGCAGCAGTGACTCAGCAGGTACGTTATATTAGTCTTCATGCTGGGAAATAGAGGTCAAAGGTTATTTCTCCCCCTTTTACAGATCGATTGTTCTTCCAGAATCATTTCTTGAAAAGATTATCCTTTCTCATTGGGTTACAGTGATGCTTGCATGTCAAATCAATTGACCATAATAATATGACAATCTATTTCTGAATTCTCTCTTCTGTTCCACTGATCTATATGTCTATCTGTATGTCAATGCTATGTTGACTTCAGTTTTTTGTTTTTTTGTCTAAATTGTTTCTAATACTCCATGTCTTTTCCCTCAAAATACTAGGATATCTTGTCAATTTCTTTTTTTAAAAAAAGACTAATTGAATTTTGATTGGTACTACATTGAATCTATAGATTTGGAGAGGATTTACATCTTGATAATGATACTTCCAATTAATGCACATGGTGTATCTCATATTTTATTTAGGTCCTCTTCAATTTCTTCAGCAATATAAAATATGAGATATATCATGTGCATTAATTGCAAATATTTTCTCATAGTTATTCCTGAGTTACTTTGGAAAGTTTCATTTAAAATAATATTTTCCAAATGTTCATTGATAGTACATAAAAATACATTTGATTTTTAAAGTAACCTTACAATTATATTCTTGAAATTTTTACTTATAAATTCTAGTAGGTTTTTTTTTTACATCTCCTATGATTTTCTATACAATCATATCTTCTGCAACTAGAGAGAGTTTTAATTCTTCCTTTCCAATTTTTATTTTATTTTATTTTCTTAATCAGTGCATTGGCTGGGACTTCCAGTACAATATTAATTTCCTTCCTGTGAAATTTAGGAGGAGATCATGTAAAATTTCACCAATAAATATGATGTTAACTGAAGGTTTTCCATACTTGGCTTTTGTCAGATTGAGGAATCCCTTCTATTCTTTTTTATGGATAGTTTTTGCATAACTGGATACGGGATTTGCTGACTGCTTTTAATGAATCTATTTCAGATGACCATTGATTCCTCACCTTTAATTTTTCAATGTGGCAAGTTATGTCAATTGACTTTCAGACATTACATTATGCTTGCCTTCAGGCATGTGCCTCATTTGGTCATGATGAATAAAAGTTTTATATACGGCTTGTTTCCATTTGCTAAAATTAAAGATGTAGGGCTACAGGAGGGATTGCTTTCTGTTTTTTTTGTTTGTTTGTTTGTTTTTTAATGTCTTTGTCAGATATTGACCTAAGGTTTATACTGGCCTCGTTAAATCATTTGGGAAACATTTCGATACTTTTTTCCTTCATTTCTCTTCTCTTAAATATTAAAATAAATGGCTCATGCTTGAAGCACTTAGAAGAAGATTGCACATGCAAACAGAGAGACATACACATTTATATTTTTATATATATACTATACACATGTGAATATATATGCACACATATGCATATATACTTATGCCAATATGTATGCACTGATCTGTAATACCACGTACACATAGAAAGCCTGAATGTAAGCCATTACATCAGTGGAAGCAAAATTTCACATGTGGCTCTGCAACCTGGGCCTCCCTTTAACCAAACACGCTGCACTTCAATGCCCGTGGTGCTTAGAGTACTATATAAATTTTCTTAGGGGGGAAAAGGAAGTTTGCAAACCATTAGACATGTTGATTCCTTAAGGTCTCTTCCACCCTGAACTAACCTGATGTGTATTTGAAATAACACATCCCCTATTTGAAGGATCTTGCTGGCCTGCCGTGGAAAGTTAATTGGGGAAAGAAACTTGAAATCTGTGCTCACTTTCAGATTATTATACTAGCTGCCATGCCAAGTCGTATAGCAATCTGATCTTGATTCTTATCTAAAACTGGTTTTGTGGATGTAGAAATTCCGAAAACTGTCCAACAATTACCCAACAATGATTGAGCAAGCAACACCTTGCCACACCTGTAATATCTCCATATGTAATATAATGTTTGCTTGGCTTTGGAAGTAAAGAAATCTTTTGAAATGATGAGTAGATGTAACCATAGTGATTTATGAAGAAATGGAGACCCATCGGGCAATCTTCAATATTAATATAGCCACCAAAAATAAATGCAATTCACAATAACATTTGTAGGGCAGTACAAATTATTTTCTTGAAGTAAAATAAAATTTGATATTATTCTATTTTTTGCATTGTACAAAAATGAAGAGTATATATTTAAATTTTCGGTCTATCTGTTCAAAGAGATTGTTACAACTGAGGATGCTGAATTAAAAACTCGGTGTACTTTAAGAACATAAAAAAGTAATTTCCTTTACCCTTTCTGATATATTTTTATCATTATATTTGAAGTTATTTGTCTCCATAGTCTGGTAAACTTTCTATATTTTATATATATTTTTAGCAATATATTTTTACTGATTTCAGAGCGGAAAGGAGAGATAGAAAGAGATAGAAACATCAATGATGAGAGAGAATCATTGATTGGAATCAATGCAACCCAAGCATGTGCCCTTGACCAGAATCAAACCCAGGACCCTTCAGGCCACAGGCTGACACTCTATCCACTGAGCCAAACCAGCTAGGGCATCTATATTTTATATTTTCATAGAAGTTTTATTTTCTGCACTAGGTTTGTTCTTTTTTTTTTAATCTTCACACCAGGATATATTTCCATTGATTTTTAGAGAGAGTGGAAGGGAGAGGGAAAGACAGACAGAAACATTAATGTGAAAGAAACACCTATATTGGTTGCCTCCTGCACATGCCCTGACAAAGACCAAGGCCAGGGAAGAACTTGTAATTGAGATATGTGCCCTTGAGCAGAATTGAACCTGGGACCCTTAGGTCCCCGACGCTCTGTTCACTGATCAAAACTGTCTGGAGCTGCACTAGGTTTATTCTTGATCTGGGTCATCAAAATCAACTTTTTCTTTGTAATTATCAGAAATTTTTTTCTAAAGTCTCATGACCCTGTGACTAATAGTATGTTATAGAATTATGGATTGAAAAACTTAGTTTCAATAAGAATGCAACTCAGAGAAATCAATATTGTTGTACACTCCATTGAGTGTAGAGAAGACTACAAGAAATTATATTAGATTATCTTGTAGAGAAGACTACAATAAATTATATTAGATTTGTTTTTCCTATACGTTTACCAAAAAAAATGACCGAACATTTCATACAGAGTTCACAATATAAAAAGTTGTTCTTATAGATTAGAAGTACAAATAGATTCTCCTGTAGTTTTCTTTTGTGGACTTTGTCCATTTTTCAATTAAATTACCATTATTGAGAGGAACTTTTTAACTATAATTTTCTGATAATATCACATTCTGTACCCTAAAGCATTAAGGCTACTTGCCAATCACAATGATCTGGATGGTCACTATTGTTAAGGAAACTTTTCTAGACATGGTTTCTCTTTCTGAGAGTTCATTACTAGTATACCAGAGGCCCAATGCACAAAATTTGTGCAAGGGTAGACCTTTGCAGCCCCAGCTGCCTTGGTCTTCACAGCCCCGGCTTTGTCCAGAAAATCATCCAGAAGAATGTCTGGATGGTCATTCTGCTGTTTGGCCATTCGGTTGATTTGCATATTATGCTTTTATTTTTATAGATAAAGATGTCATTGAGTTTTCACATTGGTGTTTCTCCCTTTCCCTTCCTCTCGCTCTCAATCAACAAATACATATTTAAAAGAAAAGTAAAAAAATAAAAGGTTAATAAGCCCCATTATTAACCCTTCCAATCTCTGTCATATTATGTCTTTTCTGTACCTAGCTTCAAAAAAAATTTACTTTCTTTTTTACATAATTAGAATATACACTCCTCAGTTCATTACTTTGTGTTCTGCACCAGCCATTTATTTTAACTTTCTGTGGGTAACTTTTTCAATCATTCTTTATTTTTTCTAAATCTATGCACATTTTGTTGTTCTATTTCTTTTCTTTAATTATTGATTAAGGAATTACATAGGTGTCCTTATTCCCCATTGTCCCCCACTCCATCTACCCACTCATGCCCTCACCCCCTGGTGTCTGTGTTCATTGGTTAAGCTTATATGCATGCATACAAGTCCTCTGGTTGATCTCTTCCCCTTACCCTCACCCTCCCCTACCTTCCCTCTGAGATTTGAACATCTGATCAATGTTTCTCTGTCTCTGGATTTGTTTTCATTAATCAGTTTAGGCTGTTCATTATATTCCAAAAATGAGTGAGATCATGTAATATTTATCTTTATCTGACTGGCTTATTTTGCTTAGTATAATGCTCTCCAGGACGATCTATGCTGTTGCAAATGGTAGGAGTTCCTTCCTTTTTATAGCAGCATAGTATTCCATTGTGTTATGTACCACAGCATTTTAATCCACTCATCTGCTGATGGGCACTTAGGCTGTTTCCAAATCTTAACTATTGAAAATTGTGCTGCTATGAACATAGGGATGCATATATCCTTTCTGATTGGTGCTTCTAATTTTTTGGGATATATCCCTAGAAGTGAGATCACTGGGTCAAATGGGAGTTCCATTTTTAGTTTTTTGAGGAAATGCCATACTGTCTTCCATAGTGATTACACCAGTCTGCATTCCCACCAGCAGTGCAGGAGGGTTCCTTTTTCTCCGCATTCTCTCCAGCACTTGTCGTTTGTTGATTTGTTGATGATAGCCATTCTGACAGGAGTGAAATGATATCTCATTATTGTTTTGATTTGCATCTCTCAGATGATTAGTGACTTTGAGCATGTTTTCATGTTTCTTGGCCTTTGGAATGTCCTCTTTCAAAAAGTATCTATTTAGGTCCATTGCCCATTTTGTGATTGTGTTGTTTATCTTCCTTTTGTTCTTTTTATATAGCTTATTTTTATTATCTAAAACTCTTGCCAACTTTTGCCTTAGAAAACTTTTCCTTCCCATGATATTGATAGTGGCACTCTTTGTTCTTTTCTAAGTTCTCTTCCATTCAGTTTTTTAAAATAATTTATTGATTTTTAGAAAGAGAAAGGAAGAAGAGAGAAACGAAACATCTTTGTGAGAGCATAACATTTATTGGCTGCCTCCTGGATGCCCCTCACCAGGGATTAAGCCCACAACCCAGGCATGTTCCTTGACCAAGAATCAAACCAGCAACCCTTCAGTGCATGGGACGACGTACAGCTGAGCCACCCTGGCCAGGACCCTTCCATAGAGTTTTATGTGAGATAAAACTTCTTGTTACACTCCCTGGTATTTTCCAGGGCTCAACTCTGGTCATTCTGTCTTCTCTCCCACTCTCTCCATGCTCTCATGGCTCAGCTCTGATTTATCTGCTGAAGGCTCTCCAATCCACATCTTCCACTGTTACTACTGTCCTGAGCTCAAAACGCATACACTCGAGTAGATGTTTTCACCTGGATGTTTCATAAGCTCCAGAGACTCCTCCAGGCAAAGCTCTTCTATGTTACCTCTATAGTACCTGTAGCAGTTTGTACACAGAATATAGTATTTACCCTTTTATTTGTGCATGTGAAATTCCACAACTAGAGTCCTAAGTGTTTGGAAATCTAAGATATATATATCTATATCTATATATAGATAGATAGAGATAGATATAGATATAGATATAGATATAGATATAGATATAGATATAGATGATATAGATATAGATATATATGTATATATGTATATATGTATACATATGCATATGCATATATAGAATATATATATTCTAATATATAATACATCTTCTAATAAAAGAGTAATATGCATATTGACCCTCACTCCCTTACACCTAAGCCACGCCCACCAGCCAACCAGAGTAGCTGTACGCAAATTAATCTAGCCAAGATGGCGGCCAGTAGCCACGGAACTAGAGCAAACAGGAGGCTTCATTTCACCAGTAACCAAGGAAACTGCCTGCCTACGCCGGCTGTGGCCTTCCGCTCAAGGCAACAATGTTTCAATTATAGAAGATAAATAAACCCCAGAAACCTGATTCCAGCCAGCCTCACTGGGACATTGAGTCAATGGGAGCTGTGGCCAGCCTGCAAACAGCCCTTAGCTCCTCACCCAGGCTGTCCAGGCACTCCAGGGGGGTGGGTACACCCACCCTGAAGGGGCTGTGGCCAGCCTGCAAACAGCCATCAGCCCCTCACCCATGCTGGCTAGGTACCCCAGCAGGACCCCACCCTGATCCAGGACAGGGAAAACCAGCCGGCTCCCACCCGTGCACCAGGCCTCTATCCTATATAATAAAAGGGTAATATGCAAATTGACCCTAACAGCAGAATGACTGGGAATGGCTGGTCACTATGACACACACTGACCACCAGGGGGCATATGCTCAATGCAGGAGCTTCCCCTGGTGGTCAGGGCACTCCAACAGGGGGGGCTCTGTTCAGCCACAAGCCAGAAGGCTGTCAGAACAGCAGTGGTTGTGGGAGCCTCTTCCGCCTCCTCAGCAGTGCTAAGGATGTCCGACTGCAGCTTAGACCTGCTCTCCACTGATAAGTGGACATCTCTCGAGGGCTTCCGGGTTGCCAGAGGGATGTCTGACTGCCATCTTAGGCCCGATCGCCTGGGGAACAGGCCTAAGCCAGCAGGTGGACATCCCTCGAGGGGTCCTAGACTGCGAGACAGCACAGGCCAGGCAGAGGGACCCCCCCCCGAGTGCACAAATTTTTGTACACCAGGTCTCTAGTATATATCTCTAATATATATATATCTAATATATATATATATTTTTTTTTTTTCCCAAACCCTAACATCATATCTGTATACCTCCTATCTTTTTTCTTCACCTCTCAGGATTCCTGGGGTTTGATCTCCACCTCTCTTAAACTTGTTTTTCCTGACTAACTACTTTCTTTAACCTGCCCCATTTCCAACATAGCATGATTTCACAACTTATCTTCAATGTGTCTTTGTAGGAGAAATAAAAATGTACACCATTGGAAAGAGCAACTGATTGCTCATCTTTGGAATTAAGTTGATTTGACTATTTGCCTGAGAAGAGTGTGGGTGGATTCCTTTTGTTTCCTCTCTGTTTATGAAATCACTGGTTCTTTATTTGGTTCTTGGTGGGGAAAACAAAGAAGTCCATAAATGTTATATCAGAGTAAAGTACAGTAAATGATGAATTTAGAGAGTTTAGCAAGGTCAGGTCATTAAAGGGCTTTGTGATTTATTATTATTATTATTTTTTTTTTTTTTACTTAACTCATACCAATGTGATTGGAGAAAATGTTTGATGTGATTTCAGTCTGCTTAAATTTATTGAGACTTATTATGTGGCTTGACATATGCTCTATCCTGGAAAACATTCCATGTGCACTTAAACAGAATGTGTATTCCTCTGCTTTGAGGTAAAATGTTCTAAAAATATTTATTAAGTTCATCTGCTCTAATATGTTGTTTAAGGACATGGTTTGCTTGTTGATTTTGTGTCTGAATTATCTATTCATTGATGATGTTAATGAGGTATTTAAGGCCCTGTTATTACTATGTTACTCTGTATCCCTTGCTTTGTGTCCATCCATATTTGCTCTGTATATTTAATTTTTATACTAGCTTTATAATTTTTTTCACTGTTTTTGCAAAGTGTTTGCTTTTGTCATTCGGATTTTTTATTTTCTATATTTTTGTATTTATATATTTGATCTTCTCCACTTAAAGAAGTTCCTTTATCATTTCTTATAATTCTGGGTTAGTGGTGATGAACTTCTTAACTTTCCTTTGTCTGGAAAACTCCTTATCTCGCCTTCAGTTCTAAATGATAGCCTTGCTGGGAAGAGTAATCTTGATTGTAAGTCTTTGCTCTTCCAATTTTTAGCATGTGTGCTGCCAAAGTGAACACTATGTCTTTGCTTTTCATCACTTTCAATATTTCATGCTAATCCTTTCTGGTCTACAATGTTTCTGTTGAGAAATTAGCTGACAGTCTGTGGGAACTCCATCTTATATAACCAATTTCCTCTTGCTGCATTTAAAATTATCTTTTATATTTAATCTTTAATATTTTAATTATAGTATGTCTTGCTGTGAAATTCTTTGTGTTCTTCTTGTCTGGGAATCTCTGCACTTCTTGGACTTATATGTCTATTTCTTTCACCAAGTTAGGGAAGTTTTCAGTCATTATTTCTTCAAGTAGTTTTTTTTTCCCCCTTGTTCTCTCCCTTCTTTTGGGACCTTTTCAATGCAATTATTGGTATAGTTCTTATTGTCCCAGTGGTCCCTTAAACTATCCTCCTTTTTCATTCTTTATTGTTGTTATTCCATTGGGAGTTTTTCACTGCCTTGTCTTCCAGATTACTGATTCAATTTTCCATTTCATCTCATTGCTGTTGATTCCCTCTGATGTTTTATTGATTTCCATTATTTTATAGTTCAGTTCTGAATGGTTGTTTTTGTTGTCTATTTTTGTGTGTGCATGGGTTTTCACTTTATTGCAGCTCGCACTGAGTTCATGCATTCTTTTTCCAATTTCATTGAACATCTCTGTGTTTTAAACTCTGTATCTAGTAGATTGCTTATCTCTATTTTGTTTAGTTCTTTTTCTGAAGTTTTGTCCTATTCTTTCTTTTAGGGTATGTTTATTTGTCTCCTCATTTTGGTTGACTCTTTGTCTTCATTTCTATGTATTAGGTGGATCTATTGCATGTTCCAGTATTGGCAGAGTGTTCTTATGTAGAAGGTGTCCTAGGAGTGCAGTGACACATCTCCCTGGTCACCTGAGCTAGGTCCCAGGGGCATCACCTGTGCGTATTGTGTGGGCCCTCCTATTGTATTTGACCTCCATTGCTGTTGGCACATCAATAGACTGACCGGCTGAGAGGACTGGCCATAACTACAATAGAAGAGTTGTTCTGCAGGGGTTGACCCCAGGGAGTGAGAGTTAGTTTAGAAGAGGCTCTGGGGACAGTTGAATCTGCCCTTTTCTTGCGTCAATTGTAAAGTTCATTGGGTGGAACCTTGGTGCAGCCTGAAGCCTGCCCCTGGGTATGTTAGGTCTGGAGGAGCTCTGGTGTAGGCCAAGAGGACAGCCACTGCTTGTTCAGGGTTTAAGGATGCTTGGCAGGCGCCACAAAGTGATTGCCACTTGTGCTGCACTTGGATGTGCTTGGGGGAGGCTATGCTGCAAACTGAGACCAGCTGCCACTTGTTCTGGATTTGAGACCCTTCGGTGGCTGCAATGATGCAAACTGAGTCTAGTCGTCATTTGTGCTGCTTAGTTGGAACTATGCTACAAGTTAAGACTAGTTGCCACTTATGTCCATTTTGAGGCTATCTGATGGCAGTGACAGTGCAAATTGAGACTGGTTATCATCTATGTTCACCTTGTGCTCACTTGGCAGGAGCTACAATTTAAGCCAAGACCTGTTGCTGCTTGTATGCAGTTTTTGAAGAGTCTGTATCATAAGCCGAGAGCAACCACTTGTATGGAATTTGTGGCCTTTTGAAAAAGCCTGCAGCACAAGCCTAGGAGTTCTATGACTCATGTGGAGTTTGCAGTCTTTTGATTGTGTCTGCAGCATGATCTTAGGCAGGCCCCTGCTATGGAGGAACTTCTGTCAGAGGCTCAGACCAGGCAAGGGAATTGAGTTGGGTGGAGTCTCAGGGAGTCACTAGGTGGGGTGAACTATGTTTGCTAAGTTAATGAAGAGCATGAGTTTGGCACCTTCCTGCACTGGGCCAGCTTCTGGGAGGAGAGCTCAGCAAAGGAACAATGGTACCAGCCAGTGATTCTGTCCCTAGAGAGAATGCCAGCCCTCATCCAGAAGTTAGTCAACTTAGTTATTCCCCAGATGTTCCTGTCACTTTTTGAGCTGCAGCCTTTGTGCTGGAGTTTAGATCAAATGAGATTTTGTATGGCCCTCTTAAGAGCATCATGTCCTGGTCTCCCACAGACATTTATTTGTCTGTCTGGATTGCAATTGCCACTGGTTTTCACAGACAGATATCATGAGACTCCTCTTCCCATCACTGAATTTAGGAGCCCAGAGTGGGGTTGGGTCTGATATATCCCTCCTGTTTCTTACTCATTATACTCAGGTATGGAACCTGCCCTGTCTGCATCTCCACCCCTCCTACCTGTCTCGTTATGATGTTTTCTTCTGTATCATTAGATAGGAATCCTGTTCAGCTAGTCCTCAGGTGGTTCTCAGTGATGGTTGTTCCATAGTGTAGCTGTAATTTTGATGTGATCTTGGGAGGAGGCAATCTCAAAGCTTACCTGCCAGGGTTCTTGTTCCAGCATCTAGAAGGATTCAGCAATCTGGAGAAAGGCTGTGTGTAACTTAATAAAGAGTCCGGAGACGAAGCATAATTTTGAAAGGCATTTTGGAGTCAGAGGAGCCTAGCTAAAGAAACTAAGATCTCCTTGTCTCAGGACCCCTTGCTTTTTATTAACACAATTTGTCCTAAGGTGAGGTGGAGATCTACACTTCAAAGGGTCATGTTTTGTATACAGAGTCCATTGTCAGATTGGAAGAATTTGCCTCCAACTGTTTAGGTGTTTGGCCTATAGGAGGCAATAACATGTAGCTTAAGATGCCTTGAGCTGTCTGGCAGCAAGCAATCATCCCTTGTCAGTTATGGGGAAATGCCTTTCAGCTGTTCCTGATTCAGCCCTGCTGTCATGGAATTGGCTTCTAACATTTACCTACTCTGTCATCTTTACTGGAAGTTTTTTTTGTTTTGTTTTTGTTGTGTTTTTTTAGTCAATAATTTTTACAAAGCTATCTATGCCCTCAATTTTCTCAAGAATATAGTATTTCGTTTTTTCCCATTGGTGGCTTTTGACAAAAACATTATTCTCTCTCTTCTCTTTTCCCCATTGCTTACTCTACAGAACTCATTTTGTGTACTAACACAATTGATGATAAGGCATCCAATTTGCTAGAGCAAATCTAGCTCTAGATTGTGCTATTATTATGGTCATGAAGCCAGGTTGCTGCTATTTCTATCATTACCTCAGATTGAGGAGATCACTGTGGTTGATGCTCTCAGTCTTTCAAATTACTCTTCAATACAGTGCATTAGGGCCAAAATTTTTCTACATGTCTTACTTTTCTAAAATGATACATAATTGACATATAACATAATATAATGTTTCAGGTATAAAATATAGTGATTCCATATATGTATATATTGTAGAATGATCACCATAGTAAGTCTATCACCTCACGTACTTACATAATTTTTCACGTGATGAGAACTTCTAAGATATACTATCTTAGCAACTTCAAATATACAATATAGCATTACTAACTACTAGAGGCCTGATGCATGAAATTCGTACAAGAGTAGGCCTTCCTTCCCCCGGCTGCCGGCACTGGCTTCCCTCTGGTATCTGGGACCTGGGCTTCCCTCCAGCCACTGGCAGGCACCCAGGACACAGGCTTCCCTTGCAGCCCCAGCTTGGTCTGGAAGGATGTCTGTAAGGATGTCTGGTCTAATTAGCATATTATGCTTTTATTATTACAGTCACCATACTGTATATTATATCCCTAGAATTTACGTAATCTATAACTGGCAGTTTGTATCTCTTTCTTTTTCTCATACACAAAAAACAAAGTTTTAAAAACTTTACTATTAAAATGAGCTTAACAATTTTTCATGTCACTGACATTACAAATATTGTGAAAATAATTATAATATCACATAAATTTATGTAGATTTGTTAATAGCCCAAGATTGCTTAAACCAATAACATTAAACTTCCTCTTCCTGGTGTTTTGGAAGTCTTGCCTTACAAGGTATTATCATATTTTTTTTTCAGGTGCAGAATGATCTTGAAATAAAACATAAAATCAAGGTACAAGCTTTATTTTACCCTCACTTACAGGTAATTGATTCATATTTGCCATCTCACAGAGAAAATGAGCATGGTGTGGTTCTGACAAGGGACATAGCCATAAAACTCGTGAGCTTATATATCACTGAGGATAAAACATTTCCCCAGGCACTGAAAAGAAATGAACATATGCCGCTGGAATCAAGACATTTGTTCAAGTTTGTTAACTGGAGTACTCTCTTACCCAAAAGGTATAGAAAGGACTATGTTTATACTGAACCAGTTCTTGGAAGAACTAATTATTCATTGCCAGCTCTTATGGACATCAGAATGTCACCCTTGTTGGCCAGTGATTCCCAGTTACAGAATTTGCCATCAACCTTTATTCTTACCTGTCAATATGATATCCTGAGAGATGATGGACTTTTGTATGTTTCAAGACTTCAAAATGCTGGAGTTCAAGTTACTCATGAACATATTGAGGATGGATTCCATGGAGCTCTATCATATATGGCATCACCTCTGCATTTGCAGCTAGGTCTCAGGATAAGAGACATGTATATTAATTGGCTAGAGAAGAATTTATAAATATGTGTTATATATATATATATATATATATATATATATATATATATATATATATATGGAATCACTTATTTGACTGTATTTTGTGATATTTTGTAGTTGTAATACAAAGAACAATGCCATTTGTATTGTCTAAATGTAGACTTGAGTCAGTTATAATGATTACTGCATATCCTTGAATTAGTATTTTTGATTCACAAAACTTGCATGTGATCCTCTTTTCTCATTACTTACAGTTATTGGAATTATGTTGGTCCTGATAGAGACCAGTGTTTATTAAAGTTTAGAAATAAGAATAAAACTGGCAAGTAAGAGAAGACAATATCCAGACAGGTACAGAAATCTAATCTAATAAAAGAGTAATATGCAAATTGCCTGTCACCCGAGGCACCTAAGCCATGCCCACCAGCCAAGCCATGCCTCCCAGCCAATCAGAGTGACTGTATACAAATTAACCCAGCCAAGATGGAGGCCAGCAGCCATAGAGCTAGAGAAAACCAGAGGCTTCTGTTGCAACGGCCTACCTAGGCTGGCTGAGCCTCTGGTCACGGTAACAATGTTTCAATTATAGAAGATAAATAAACCCCAAAACCTGATTCCAGCCAGCCTCACTGGGCTGGGATGTTGGGTCAATGGGAACTGTGGACAGACTGAAAACAGCCCTCAGCTCCTCATGCAGGCAGCCCAGGCACCCCTGTAGGGACGCAAAACCTGAAGGGGCTGCGGTCAGCCTGAAAATGGCCCTCAGCCCCTCACCCAGGCTGGCCACACCCCAATGGGGAGAAGGTCCACACTGGGGGGCTTGGTCAGCCTGCAAACAGCCATCAGCCTCTCATCCAGGCTGGCCAGCACACCAGCAGGTAGACATCCCCCAAGGGGTCCCAGACTGCGAGAGGGCACAGGCCAAGCTGAGGGACCCCCCCGAGTGAACAAATTTTGTACACCGGGCCCCTAGTTATATCATAAGTGGGAAAAGAAAAAAAAATGCAGAAAACATCGGAAGATAATTGTATTAGTTTCATGTGGCTGTTATAACAAATTACTACAAATTTTGTGGCTTAAAAGAACAGAAATGTATTCTCTAGAGTTCCTGGGCCTGAAGTCCAATACTAGCATCATTGGGCCCAAATTAAGGTACTGGTGAGAGACACGCTCACTCTGGAGGTCCCAGATGGCTGAGCCCCTTGCCTCTTTTACCTGGTGGCTACGCCTTGCTATAGCCAGATCACCTTAATCTCAAAGGCCAGCATCTATAAATCTCTCTGCTGCATCTTCACATGGCCTTCTCCTCTTCCTCCTCCTGGAAGGATACATGTGTTTGCATTCAGGTTCTATCCAAATAATCCAGAACAATCTTGCGGTCTTGAGATTTTTTTTTAAATTTAATGTTATTGTTGAAAATATTACAGATGTCCCTTTGTTTATTTTTTTCCATTGACCTCCTCCACCCTGCACCCGCCCCTCACAGACCTTCACCACACTATTGTCTGTGTTTATGGGCTATGAATATATGCATATAAATTCCCAGTTAATCCCTTCCCACCTATCTCCCCACTCCTTCTCTCTGAAATTCATCAGTCTGTTCCATCCGTCTACGTCTCTGAGTCTATTTTGTTCCTCAGTTTATTTTGTTCATTAGATTCCACATATGAGTGAGATCATGTGATACTTATATTTCTGTGACTGGTTTATTTCACTTAGCATAACACTCTCCAGGTCCTTCCACGCTGTTGCAAATGGTAAGAGTTTCTTTTTTACAGTCGTGTAGTATTCCATTGTGAAAATGTACCACAGCTTTTTTTTATCCACTCATCTGCTGATGAACACTTGGGCTATTTCCAATTTACATTTTCAGATACTCCCTTTCTATCCCTATACAAGGTAACATTCACAGGGATTGGGATTTAGATATTTTGGGAATACCGTGTTTTTTTCAGTTGGTTTTTTTTAAGCAACAGATCAGCATTATAATTCAATCAAACCTATGTAAATATGCATTTGACAATGAGTTCATCTGAGTATATAGTGAAAAACTTTTCTACAAACACCCTAAATATATCATCTAGAAATACCCCAAAAGTAAATCACTTCTGCAAGCCTTTTATTGAATAGAATCATATGCTAAAACTGAAGAGATATTGCTGTGGAAAAAATGTGTAGTACGATAGTATGAATCTTAGGTATTAAGCGTAATCAGTTGAATCAAGTTATTAAAAATAAAAATGTGGCAAGAAATGTGTGTGTGTTTGTGTGTGTACCTGTAAGTAGGGGTGCGGGGGTGAAAATCTACAAACCAGTTGAGTATGTAACTTGTTCAGTTAAGACTAGACATTATATCATACCTTCCTTTTTCAGAAAACAATTAAAAATGACAATTTCAACAGTCCATAAAACACACACTACTGTAACCAGATGACCAAGGGGCCCGAGCGCCTGTCACTACTTGAGCCGATTAAGCAGAGACATGGTTAAATCATATCTGAGCATTCATTCTAATAATGCAGGCAGTATGGAGAGCAGCAGGTCACCCACAAAAATTATGTGGGAGGGTAAGAATTACAGGCATGGGAAAGTAGGCAAGGTATAATGGTTACAGATTACAGGCAATGGGGGGGGGGAGAAAAGGAGAGTGTCACAGAGGGTGGGTGCCTCCAGGCACCACCTCTGGGACCAGATTACAGGCAATAGGGGCTGCGGGTTGCAAAGGGCGGGCACCCGCGGGACCAGATCGTTTTAGCCAGAGGATTGTAAATCTTTCCATAATGGTAGGCAGTTCTTGGGAAAGGAAGATGGACTGCATTCCGATGATAACTCCCACGTCCCAGGAGAGAGGACTCTTAGCCAGGTTAGAATGTGCTTTCTCTAATCAGAACAGAACAATCACGGTTAACAGAGCATGATTAATATTGCTTATAATTATAGCTAGTCCCCAATATTCTATTCCTGCTCCTAGCACTATTTTTTTTACTGTAGAAAGAAATTAACCATATGCAAAAAACTATTTTTATTCAGCCTGATTTCAAAGATAAAAAAAAAAAACAACATCCATGCTTCTCACAAATTAAGAAAAAACAACAATGAATGGCATTGGAATGAGTTGTTTTTCCCCATTGAGGTTTATAAAATCTACACAAAAATTTGATACTGTTATATTGTCATGGTTCTGATTTCATTTCCATTACACTTTCTTAAAATATATGTTTTAAGTTATAAAAGTAATTATGTTCATGGTACTAAATCGGATTCCAGTTCTTTCACATCATTTAGGATAACTGGCTACCAGTTCCAATCAGAGAAAGATGAAAACCTCTTGTGCAGGTAAAGCCAGAACATTGAGACTGGTGCTTGGAGACAGCAAGGTTTATTAGTCAAAGCGAGAGGACAAGGAGCAAGGGCCTCAGTCGCCCTCTCTCAAAACGCAAAATAGGGAGTTTTTGTGCAGTTAGGGAGTAGGGGAGGAGGAGTTCCAGGGAACTGAGACAGAAGTCTGTGTTTCTTTAGTCACAGATAACACTTCTTCCTATCAGACTCCTGGAGGTCAGCACCTGGTCCCAGCTACCTTGAGGACATTCTTTCCTTGTCCAAAACAAACTCATAAATTTTCCTGCGACCCTGAAGTTATCTCCTCCTGTTTGGCAAAGAGACACCACCTCAGCAACCTATGACTACATTTGTGAGAACAAAAGTTGAGCAGGAAGAGCGATTTAACACATGGACAAAGACCTAATTAAGAATTAAGAAAGAACTCTTACCATGTGCAACAGCGTGGATGGACCTGGAGAGTATTATGCTAAGCGAAATAAGCCAGAGAAAGATAAGTACCACATGATCTCACTCGTATGTGGAATCTGATGAACAACATAAACTGATGAACAAAAATAGATCCAAGGACAGAGAAGTGTGGAACAGATGGTCAAACCTGAGAGGGAAAGGAGGGATGGGATGGGCAGGAAGAGATCAAGGAACCTGTATGCATGTATGCCTAACCCATAGACACAGACAAGAGGGTGGTGAAGGCCTGGGGTGGGAGACCTGGGAGAGATCAATGGGGTAAAAGGGGGACATATATAGCACTTGCAACAATAAAGATTGAAAACATTAAATTAATTCTAGCTGCCTAAAGTACGAGGGGCGTCACCATCACAGGCTCAGCTCTGTGCCTTAGGGAGTGACTAAGGGCCTCCTGGATAGCACAGTTCACAGAAGTGTAATTCAAGCCTCATTGCAGAAACAATCACCAACCTTATAAGAAGACTAGGGGCCCGGTGCACAAAAATATGTGCACTCGTGGGCAGGGGGGGGGGGTCCCTCAGCCCAGCCTGTGCCCTCTTGCAGTCTGGAACCCCTTGGGGGATGTCCACCTGCTGGCATGCTTGGCCAGCCTGGGTGAAGGGCTGAGGGCTGTTTGCAGGCTGGCCAAGCCCCCCAGTGGGATCCCTCACCCCATGGGCATGTGGCCAGCCTGGGTGAGGGGCTGAGGGCCGTTTTCAGGCTGACCACATCTCCTTCAGGTTTTAGGTCCCTGCTGGGATGCCTGGCCAGCCTGGGTGAGGGGCTGATGGCTGGTTGCAGGCTGGTCAACCCCCCCAGTGGGGTCCCTCACCTCATGGGCATGTGGTCAGCCTAGGTGAGGGACTGATGGCTGTTTGCAGGCTGGCCACAGCCCCTTCAAGGTGGATGTCCCCCCTGGGATGCCCAGCTAGCCTGGGTGAGGGGCTGATGACTGTTTGCAGGCTGACCACAGCCCCTTCAAGGTGGGTGTCCCCCCCCTCAATCCCGGGATGCCTGGCCAGCCTGGGTGAGGGGCTGATGGCTGTTTGCAGGCTGGCCACAGCTCCCATTGACCCAATGTCCCAGCGAGGCTGGCTGAAATCAGGTTTCTGGGGTTTTATTTATCTTCCATAATTGAAACATTGTTGCCTTGAGTGGAGGCTACAGCTGGCCTAGGGAGGCAGTTGCCTCTATCGCTGGTGCAACAGAAGCCTCCTGTTTGCTCTAGCTCCGTGGCTACTGACCGCCATCTTCACTGGGTTAATTTGCATACAGTCGCTCTGATTGACTGGTGGTCATGGCTTGGCTGGTGGGCGTGGCTTAGGTATAACGGAGTGAGGGTCAGTTTGCATGTTACTCTTTTATTAGATTAGAAGATTATCTGGAGGAACCTTTGCTTGACACCATTTCCAACAGGAAGTCCTCCCTCCTTTACATCACATTTGTTGTGCTCACCGTCCTTAAAGCATATCCAGGAATACCCAAATCAAGGAGGTGGCTGGGAGTCATTGGGGACACATATATTTGTTTTGTGTTTGGGGTTATAAACTAGATGATGTTATTCATTCTGGCACTTAAATCATTCCAGTTTGGGTCACTGGCAGCTCTTTCCCCCTCACACATACCTCGATATCCTTTAGATTGGTTAGCGTTGAAGGGTAGTAGGGCCCAGACACTCCTATCCCCTTCAGATCTAATGCAGACAGCTTGTACTCATCACTAGGGTGCTCAGATCCTGCCAGTTTCAGGCGCTTTCCAATTGGTTACTAAGACTTCAGGTGAATACATGTTGATAAGATCTCTGTTGCTCCCCTCGGCTTCCTCCTGCACAGAGGCTGCTGCTGCACAGGCCTTGGAGCCGCTGGTGGCTTGTTTCCACCATTCGTCCTTGGAGGTTTGTGCGGAACTGTACAGGTTTAGTTCATATTATGCTTCCTATTATGTTTTCCATCATTTGTTGGTTTTATTAACCAAGTTTCTCTGTGGGTTTTCATGGGGACATTGAGTTTTAAAAGCTAAGGACTCATATTGGGATATTTAGCACATTTTTTAATAGTAACTGATAGAATAAACAGATAAGAATTAATAAGTAGAAGAGATTTTGGAAAAATAATAAGATTAATTTAATTTATACAAATTGAAACCAGTATCGAGTAATGTCATAATACACCTTCTTCTCAAGTGTTTTTTTTTTTTTTTAATCTCTTGGCTATTAACAACTGTTAGCACATTTAAAATGATGGAAGCTATGCAAAGGATAATCTTTGGCTACAGTGAAATTAGGCTACAAGTGAATAGCATGATAATGCAAAAATCCCCATTTAAAAAAATAAACATATTATGAAATAATTCATGGTCAAAAAATATAATTCACTATAAAAATTAGAAAACATTTCCACTTAAATAATAATGCAAACACCACACACCAGTACAAGAAAAAACTTGTGGAATGCAACTAAAACTGATCTTACAAGAGAGTTTACAACTAAAACACATGCATTAGAAAAGAAGCAAGGACAGTTACCAGAGAAAGATCTAGAACACAAACAGGCCTGTACAGATCATTTTTGCAACTTCCTCGTCAGATCCTTGCAAATTAAGGCAAGCACTGCCACCCAGTGGCATCTTTTGGAATTTGGGATTTGAAATCCACTTGATAAAACAGTACAAACTACTGCTTTTCTGATTACTCAATTTTTGTGCCTTGGTGCAAAAATCTTCCATTATAGAAACTCACTAGGTAATGTTATGGGTTGGGAAACATTTTGACTTGTGTGATAACATGGAAATTGTATGCAGAAAAATAGATGGGTTTAAGTCAGTCCGCTATTTTTTCTATTTGTTCATTGTTTCGACATTTTTCTGCTGTTTTAAAAGATTAACTTGGTATTTTAATGATTTAGTTGTTTTCCCCATTGTTGGGTTACTTGTTTTATAATTTTTAGTGGTTGCTTTAAGAGTTTACAATATGCATCCTTATATTATCAGATGTAACTTCAAATGATATGGTACACATAAGCAGTAAGAATTTTCCAGTTTCTTCCTCCTCTTCTTTTAGATTATTTTGTTCATATATTTTGATTCTATATAATTTTGAAAATATTTTTATTTAAATAGTAATTTATCTTTTGAGCGATTTTTTAAATGAGGAGCAATCTATGTTGACTCAAATGATTATCTTTCTGAAATTCTTCATTCTTTTTTATAGATCAGTTTTTGTAAGTATTTTTATTCTGCCTAAAAATCTGAAGAGCATTATGCTAAGTGAAATAAGCCAGTCAATGAAAGAAAAATACCACATGATCTCACTTATTTATGGATAATAAAGACCATTATAAATTGATGAACATAAACAGATACAGAGACAGAACAGCATGTCATCCTACAGCGGGAAGGCTGGGGAGGGTTGGGGGGCGTTAAGAGATCAACTGAAAGACTTGTATGCATGCATAGGAGCATAATCAATGGACACAGGACACTGGGGGTAAACGAGGAGGGGGAAGGTCAAGGGGAAAAAATGGAGACCTATCTATCACTCGTTGTAATACTTTAAGCAATAAAACAAAATTTAAAAAAAACCTGCTTCTATCATTTTCTGCACTGTAAGTTTGCTTGCAATGAATTATCTCAACATTTTTCCTGAGTAAAGTTTTAAGGTGCCCTCATTTCATAAAATATTTTATTTTGAATGGGATTATGTTTTTATTTTTTTCCAACACTTCTAAAGATGATTTGTCTTCATACAGGTCGTCTAATGAGAAGACTGTGGTCATTCTTACTGTATACTAATGGCCCAGTGCTCAAATTTCTGCACTTGAAAGGAACTATGGGCCGCGAGTCTGAGGTAGGCATTGGGGGGGGGGGGTGTCTCAGCTGATCCTCTGCGCTCCTACCCAGCCCCTCCTGCTGTGGTCCCTGGTCCCCTGTCTGCCAGCAGCCCTGCTCCTGCTGCCCAACTCTCCCACACACTGATGGCACCTGCCTCACTTGCACCCGCTGATGGCACAGTGTTTGGGGCCAGCGCCATCAGTGGATGCAAGCGACAGCTGCTGTTCTGCTCACCCCTCAGGAGCAGCGGGAGGTGGAGAAGTCCTCAGGGATGATCAGAACCGGCAGCCGCTGCTCCCACCTGCTGATGGTGCCAACTGATTAAGACCAGTGCCAGGCACCGGCAGCGGGTGCGAATGGTGGCTCCAATGCTAGCTACGGGTGCAAGTGGGGCCAGCACCAGCAGCAGGTGTGAGTGCTAGGCAGGACCATGGAGCATGGCAACAAAGAATGTTCAGTCACCACCAGAGGCTCACCCCAATGACAGGGACCAGTGCCCCGTCTTGGTCTGGCACACCTGCTCACCTACTCCCCCATCCTGCCGAGGCCAATGCCTGCCGTGTTCTGCGCACGCCCTCTGGTGGTCAGTGCACGTCACAGTGACTGGTTAATTGTTCAATTGTTCCAGTTGTTCTGTCCTTAGGTCTATTTGCATTTTAGCCTTTTGCTAGTTATATTATAGAAGATCCTTCTGTAAGCAATGTTCTTTGTTCTCTGTGGTTGGTTTGAAGACTTCCTTTTTGCCGCTTTTTTTTTTCAGCAATTAGATTATGAGGTGTTGTATTGTGATTTATATTTTTATTATTTTGGTGGGATTTATTGAGCTTCTTGAATCTTTTAGTTTATAGTTTTCTTCAGATTTAGAAAAATTGTGACCCTTTCTAACTACAGATAATTTATCTGTCTCCCGCTCCTTCTGTAACATATCTACTACACTTTCTGGAACTTTAATTACACATATTAAACTGCTTGATATTTCCCCAAGGGTCACTGAGACTCTCTTTGTTCTTTCCTCTCTGGATGCTTTATTTTGAATACTTTCTATTGTTATTCAGCTTCACTGATCTTTGTCCTACGTTTAAAATCTGGTTTAGTAAATACTTCAATTTTTTTCTGCCTAAAAATTGTCTTGGTTATTCTATGTTCTTTGCAAAAAAAAAAAACAAACAAACAAAAAAAAAAACCACACACAGAGAAAAAATAATGAAAAAGAACCTCCCCCTCCCCCCCCAAAAAAAGAACAAACAAACAAAAGCCTTTGGAATCTGCTTGTCAGTTTTCCCAAAAATTTTTTCTGAGATTTTAAGTCAGATTTCATTGCATTTTAAGATTATTTTTAGGACAATGTTTATGTTAAAAATGATGCATTTTCTAATTAATGTACATGGAATATATCTTGATTGATTTCTTTTCTAACTTTTGTTAGCAGTGTTTTATAGTTTACAGTATCAAAGTTTTATAAGTCTTTTATTAGATTTAATTATAAGAATTTGATTTTTTTTTGGTTGCTATTGTTAATGGGTCATAAACTTTTAATTTTATTGTCTTATATTTCTTATAGATAAAGAAATATATTTAATATTTTAATATTGAGCTTATTTGTTAAGATCACTAAGTTTACTTATTAACTCTGACTTATAAATTCCAAAGAAATTTCTTCTTACGTGATCATATCATCTTCTAAGAAAGGCAGCTGTCTTTCTTTCTTTCTTTTTTTCAATATGTATGACTTTGATTTCCTTGTCTTGTCTTACTTCATTGGTCAAGATCGCCAGGGCAATGTTGAGTTGAGGTAGTGTGAGGGATCTTTTTTTCCCTTGATTTTAAGAATAAATAATTTTGTATTTTACTATTAAAGGTGATATTATATTAGATCTAACTTTCTCATAAATGCCCTTGAAGAAGTTAGGTAAATTATTTTCTATTGTTTGTTTGGTGAGGGATTTATAATTATTACTAGAGGCCTGGTGCACAAAAATTTGTGCACACAGGGGGATTCCTCAGCCTGGCCTGTGTCATCTAGCAATCTGGGACCCCTTGGGAGATGTCCACCTGCTGGCTTAGGCCCACTCCCCGAGGGAACAGGCCTACGCTGGCAGCCAGACATCCCTCTGGCAGCCTGGGGGTCCTCAGGGGATATCCACTTGCCAGCGGGAAGCAGGCCTAAGCTGCAGTCAGACATCCTTAGCTCTGCTGAGGAGACAGGAGAGGCTCTCACCACCACTGTTGTACTGGCAGCTGGCAGCCTGGCTTGTGGCCGAGCAGAGCTCCCCCTGTGGGAGCACATTGACCACCAGGGGGCAGCTTCTGCATTGAGCGTCTGCCCCCTGGTGGTCAGTGTGTGTCATAGTGACCCGTCATTCCCAGTAGTTCTGCTGTTAGGGTAAATTTGCCTATTACCCTTTTATTATACAGGATGGAGGCCTGGTGCATGGGTGGGGGCTGGCTGGTTTGCCCTGAAGGGTGTCCCAGATAAGGGTTGGGGTCCTGCTGGGGTGCCTGGCCAGCCTGGGTGAGGGGCTGAGGACCATTTTCAGGCTGGCCACATCTCCTTCAGGGAGGGGGGTCCTGCTGGGGTGCCTGGCCAACCTGGGTGAGTGGCTGATGGCTGTTTGCATCGAGGCTGGCTGGAAGCTGGTATCTGGGATTTATTTCACTTGTAAAGTTGAAACTTTGTTGCTTTAACCAGAGCCCAGGTCGGATTGCCCCTGACAACCTAGGCTTCCAGCACTTCCTTGAGCCCAAGGCTGGAAGCTGGTATCTGGGGTTTATTTATCTTCCATAATTGAAACTTTGTTGCCTTGAGCAGAGGCCACAGTCAGCCTAGGCAGACAGGAACCTTAGCTTCCTCCATCGCCAGGGCAAGCATCCTGCTTGTTCCAGCTCCATGGCTGCCAGCCGCCATCTTGGCTGGATTTTTGCATATAGTCATTATGATTGGTTGGTGGGCTTGATGATTGGCTAGTGGGCATGGCTTAGGTGTAGCAGAGTGACACAAATTTGCATATTACTCTTTTATTAGATTAGAATTAATTTAAATGCTTTCTCTGCATCTTTTAAGCTTATTGTATTTTTATTATTAAAGAACTCCCATAACACACTTGTCAAATGTTAAAACAATATGCATAAGTAAAGTTAATTCCATTAGTGATACATATAAAATAGTTGGGTTCTATGTGCTAACATTGTGCTTAGAATTAGTATTTCTTTTTATGGGAGATTTTTATCTGTTACTTTCTTCTCTTTTACTGACCTTGTCAAATTTTGGGTTTAAGTCTGGTGATCACATAAAATGATTTGTAAAGTATTCTTTCTATTTTTTTTTCCTTCTTTGAAAAGTGTGTATAAGACTGGCATTCTTTCTTTTTTCTTCTTGCCTGTGGCTTTTATTGTAGGAAGTTATTAAAATTGAAGATTAAATATCATTTATAGTTATGTTGAGATCTATCTTGTTTAAAACTTATTCTTAGATGACTTTTTTGTTTTTTTTTCAGATTTATCCATTTTTTCAAGATTTTAAATTTACTGACATGATATTGTTTAGAATATTTTATCTTTTAAAATGATATCATAGGACACCAAAAAAATACTAAATTTAATAAATGAAGTTAGCAGTGTAGCAGGACACAAAATTAACACCCAGAAATGGATGGCACTTTTATACACTAGTATGAACTCTCAGGAAGAAAAACTATAAAAGCAATTTCATTTACCATTATAACAAAAAAAAATTAAGATACTTAGGAATAAACTAAACCAAGGAAGTAAAAAACTTGTATTTAGAAAACTATAAGACATTGATAAAAGAGATAAAGATAATAAATAAGTGGAAGAATATACCATGTTTATGAATTGGTAGAATTAATACCATTAAAGTGTCCATACTACCCAAAACAATCTACAGATTCAATGTAATCCCTATCAAAATATTAACAGCATATTTTACAGATCTGCAACAAATTTTCCAAAAATTTATATGG